>VSMD01067471.1:0-16850 GCA_008750895.1 Mirza zaza
GTTCGAGACCAGCCTGAGCAAGAGCGAGACCCCATCTCTACTATAAACTGAAAGAAATTAATTGGCCAACTAATATATATAGAAAAAAAAATTAGCCGGGCATGGTGGCACATGCCTGTAGTCCCAGCTACTTGGGAGGCTGAGGCAGCAGGATTGCTTGAGCCCAGGAGTTTGAGGTTGCTGTGAGCTAGGCTGACGCCATTGGCACTCACTCTAGCCTGGGCAATAAAGTGAGACTCTGTCTCAAAAAAAAAAAAAAAAAAAAAAGAAAATAATAGCCAAAAATATTCCAAATTTGATGAAAAGTATAAACCCACAGAGCAAAGAAGTTCAATGAACCGAAAGTACATGAAACAAAGAAAATTACACAAAGGAACATCACATTCAAATTGTTCAACCCCAGTGATGAAGAGAAAAATTATAAAAGCAGCTGGAGGAAAAAATGTCATCTTATATATGCAAGAACAAATATTAGGATGATAGCAGATTTTTAGAGTACTGGAGAAAAAAAACCCTGTCAATCTGAATTCTAAATCCAGTGAAAATACCTTTTAAAAATAAAGGCAAAATAAATACTTTATCAGAAATACAAAAGCTGAAAATATAGAAAGAGAAAGGAAAAAACTGAAATAATTCATCACCAGCAGGTCTTCATTGCAAGAAATGCTAAAGGAAGTCCTTCAGCCAGAAGGAAACTGGTATCTGATGGGAAATATAGCTCTCTACACAAAGGAATTAAGAGCAGCAGAAATGGTATTTACACAGGTAAATGTATGCTTTTTCCTTATTATTTAAATCTCTTTAAAAGATAATTGATGGTTTATACAAAAATAATAACTATGTATTATAGGGATTATAAAATACATAGAAGTAAAATGATGACAGAAAGAGCACAAAGATTGTGAGAGGATAAATGTAAATATAATATTGTGAGTGTCTTATACAGATGTGGCAAAATATCACTTGATGGTAGACTATGACATGTTAAAGATATATATTATGAACTTTGAAGCAATCTCGAAAATAACAAAATAAAAGATACAGCTAATAAGCTAACACACTGTGATAATATGAAATATTCAATTAATACAAAAGACAGAAAAGGAGGAAAAATAATGTAGTTATTTAATACAATCATGTGCTATATAATAATGTTTTGGTCAATGACAGACTGCATATGTGATGGTTGTCTCAAAAGACTATAATACTGTATTTTTATGTTGGCTCTTTCTAATAGATAACTTATTACCTCTGGTGACAGTGAGAATGTATTATTACATTATTATATAACATTAAATATTATTATATATTACATATTATATTATGCATATAATGTAATATTACAGGACCAATTTTTTTTTTTATTTCGGCATATTATGAGGATACAGATTTTAAGGTTTCAATAAATGCCCTTTCTTCCCCTCCCCCCACAAGTCTGAGTTTCCAGCATGACCATCCCCCAGATGGTGCACATCTCACTCATTATGTACAGGACAAATTTTTAAGATAGGAAAAAAATAAACTAGTGTTATTTAATCTGGAACATTTAGAAGGATTGAATAAAGGATTACATAAAGGCTAAGGAGTTTTTGGTTTTATCTCCGCCCACTCCCACTCTAGTCTTGTTGTGGTTCCATATGTGTGTAAATATATAATACATAATTTTTGATAATTTGATGTTGATGAAAGCTGATGATTCAGTATATTCCCTAGAAAATAACCAGTTTCTCATGTTCTTCATATCACATATAGAAAGTACTAATTTAGTCTATGGCCATACCATCCTGTATGCGCCAGATCTTGTCTGAGCTTGGAAGCTAAGCAGCATAGGGCCTAGTTAGTATTATACTTGGATGGGAGAAAGTACTAATTTAGTATAGACAGGTACAGAAGACATACTTTTATATGCATATTAAAGTTTATGTTCTTCATTTTTCTTTTTTACTACTTCAAATATTTGATAATAATGAAAATAATAACAGTGTTCACTTATTGAGCCTTCGCAGTGTAAGTTACTGTGCCAGCTCTATGTGCATAATCTCATCTCTTCACCAACACCTTTTCAGATGGATATTACTTCTTCAGTGATATAGGTGAGGAAACTGAGGTGCGTAGAAGTTCAGTGATTCATCCAGGTGCACTTGGCTCCAACGTGAGCAAGTGTTTCGATAATGCCAGGGCCCATGTTCCTACCCATACACTATTTCAAGTTATAATTTTCCCCTAATCTAACTTGGTCTCTTTATTTTATAAGAAACCAAAATATATGAACTTTTCAGTCACAAAGATTATGGATTTTAAAAGATCTTCTGCTGTATTGCTTAGGTCAAAAGTAAACTATAATAAGGTTTCCACTTGTTTTTTCATTCACTTTCAATAAGAAAAAAAGGTTGAGGATTTATAAGAAAATTATTTTAAACCCCAAGATAGAACAAGGAAGCACGCTGAGAAAAACTTTGCTTTACCCCTAAATCCAACAGCTTGTCAGAAGTGTATAGAAATCTCAGTAGGCAAATGTGAAATGTTTTTCCCATACCCAGCAGACCACGTACTGAAACCCTGAGACATAAAGCAACCCATCAAAGCAGAAATCATCTAGAGAGAGGAAAATAACCAGCATATCACTTAAGGCATGGGGCTTAAAATATTAAAGATGAGGCAATACTTTAGAAATGATTCTGTGGCTATTGTTAAAATAGAATTTGCTAGGGGACTATGGTTTAGTGCTCCAAAGTAGCTAGTTCCCTGAAGCTGTTTTAGTGTATCCTACTCTTCTGTTCTAGGGGCACTATGATGAAAGGGCTGCAGAATCACAGAAAACTTGGACCCTGTGTATTTCTCTTTACCCTTGAAGTTCTATTTCTAGTGAGCATCATAATATACTGTGACTAGGCCAAAAAGAAAAGAAACTTTTCCAGCATTAAAGATGCCAATTTGGGTGACTTTTTAACTTTGAATTGAATCAACTGGACAAGTAGTGTCAATAGAATTCTTAATTTTACTAAATAATGATAGTAATTTACCAACACATTGTTATGAAACATTTAGTTGATGTGTACTAACTAGCATGTCTTTCTTTTCTAGTATTTGGCATGGAAATTATGAATTACATTTACTCCCGTTCCCTAATGATGACAAGATTTCATATCAATTTTGAGTTATAAAAATTATAAAGAAGGAAAGTATATTTTTCATATTAAAAAAGTATCACCTACCAGGAACTAGTAAGCACGTTTTTAGAAAGGCACTGTATTCTTCACTCCATTATTAGCAACATAAGATGCAAGATAATTCTTACATCTTAATATGCACTGTGGCTCTGAGTCTGGCCAGAAGTAGCAGAGTATTTATAATTCAGTTCTCAGTTTCATCTTCAAAATGGTCCTCGGAGAAAAAGCCCAAGATATCAGTGATAGTTCAGAATTGAGTGGTGGAGGTCAAATTTTCTCCTTAGAAGCCAGGCAGGGTCAGAAGTCAGAATTGTTTCATAGGGAAAGATTATTTAAAAGAGAATTTTCAGTTGAATGTGGCCCATCTATTTTATCTATGTTTGATGATGCTAAGGGGAAACAGTGTTTTCCCAGAAGGAACTTTTGAAAGCTGCCATAATAAGACTTTTAAAATATTCATATATACGTATATTAATAAACAAAATGTAAAATGAGTGTTCAACAGAATCAGATCCTGCCTTCTAGGAATTTAAATGTCAAAATTGGTATTATTGACCCAAGCTAACAAGTAAACATAAACAAGAGTACCCTATATATAATAGGAATAAATAACAAAATATTTATAGTTTACCTAAGTTTAATGACCAACATTAGGTTTTTATGGTCTGGATATAAGCTATAATTTTCTGACTCACACTCTGGAGTTAAGATAGCATCCTCTTGCAGAGAATTTTCTAGCATTTTTAGGATTGTAATGTCCGAAAAGCTTCGAAAAATAACTGCATTTGTACAACCTCAGCTACAGGCTTTCTAAGTATTTTACACTGTGCTGCATTAGACAAGAAAATAGCACCAAGCAAAACATCTTTTTTTCCCTGAGAAAACTCTTGAAAGAAACCTATAAAAGTTGAACATGGCACACTTGTTGGAAATTGCTGTTGATTTTTAGGAAATACAGTGTCTATTATTTATAAAAATATGACCTTGTGAATACATTTCTAATATGATAACAAACACAAGGCAAGTATTTCTATATATAAGAAGCAAAACACCCTCATAATCATATTGATTAAATTTATAAAATTTCTCTTCACCAAGCTGATTAAAAATGGTACATAATCACAGTCTAATTTTGTTGAAATGCAAGAGAAGACAGTATTCTAAAAGAGAGGGAATTGAAAGTCATATACACAAACACACCCAAATTTGGTAATATCCACATTAACTTTCAACTAACCAAAGTTTGGTGCTTCAGGTCTTTGACTTACATGAGTGATTCTTTTTTTTTGAGAGAGTCTCACTCTGTTGCCCTGCCTAGAGTGCCGTGGCATCAGCCTAGCTCACAGCAACCTCAAACTCCTGGGCTCAAGAGATCCTTCTGCCTCAGCCTCCTGAGTAGCTGGGACTACAGGCATGCGCCACCACGCCCGGCTAATTTTTTCTATTTTTAGTAGAGGTGGGGGTCTCGCCCTTGCTCAGGCTGGTCTTGAACTCCTGAGCTTAAATGATCCTCCTGCCTTGAACTCACAGAGTGCTAGGATTACGTGAGTTATTCTTAACTTTAAAAATTGAGACTATGGTTCTTGAAAATGAAAGAGTAATGAGATTAAGAAATGAAGGCTGGAACTTTACAAATAATATGATTCTACTTTAGATATCTCTTAGCAGACAGCTCTATGAAATGTGTTTTAGAACAAAAAGGCTTGTTTAGATCACAAGGGGCTGCCCTCCCTCCAGAAGCTCAAGGGGAAGATTATGTTCTTTGTGTCTTCCAGGCATTCCCTGGTTTTCTTGGCTTGTGGCCACAGTACTCCAATCTCTGCCTCCATGTTTACATTGCCTTCTGCTCTGTAGGTGTCCTCTGTGTGTTTCTTATAAGGACATTTGTCATTAAACTTGGGGCCCACCTAGGTAATCCAGGATGATCTCAAGATCCTAATTTAATTACATTTGCAA
This sequence comes from Mirza zaza, assembly GCA_008750895.1. Classification (NCBI taxonomy): domain Eukaryota; kingdom Metazoa; phylum Chordata; class Mammalia; order Primates; family Cheirogaleidae; genus Mirza; species Mirza zaza. Next base: position 5,127 of record VSMD01067471.1, read on the forward strand.
ACTCCTTTTTTTCTAAATAATGTAACATTCTGAGGTCCCAAGTACTTAGTGGACATTTTTTCTTAGGGGCCATCATTTAACCCACTACATAGACTATATGGTTTCTGTTGAAATGACTCAATTCTTCAGTCATAGCACCAAAGCAGCAATAGACAGTACATAAATGAATGAGTGCAGTTGTGTTCCAGAAAAATTTTACGGCCTGGTTTTTGCACACGTGCCATAGTTTGCTGATTACTGATGGCAGTATAAAGGAACAATTGGAAGATAGCAAATGAAGGCAGCTAAACAAGTTAGGAGAGAATTATAGTGGTAGCCAGTAAGGATGAGAAAAATTTGAATAAAACAATGGCAATACGGTGGAGGGGAGGAATTCAGAGCTAGTAGATACAATCAACAAGATTGGGTGATAGACTACAATGGAGGGACAACTCAAGTTCATTAGAGAGGTGGAAATGGCTATATCACACAGTGGGTCAATATTTTTGGCTTTTCAAAAGAAAAACTTGAGGCTTTTCTATTTTCATTAGTTGAAATATACTACTTTTATCAAGGCAAGTTTGTGTAACCCACACAGATGAGTACTAGGAAATGGAAAGTCTCAAAAAGTGTTACGATATTTGACTGTACAGCCAGTACATTTTGAAGTCAAAGGAGACAATAATTAGCCAGTTGGTTTATTTCTTAGAAGGAATGAGACAGTGCTAGCAAGGATGTCCCTTCTTATTAAAAATCACAGTGTGTAAATAGTCTCTCCCATCATGCAAAGAGTTGGATTGTTGAGGTTATTCATTATTATTACTATTTATATATCCACTTACAGTTTACAAAGTTCTAGCATGATATATCATGCCATTTGATCCTCACAATATCTCTGAAGTAGGGAAGGCAGATATTATTATTATACTTGAGGTGAAGAGAGGTTAAGTGACATTTTCAAGGTCACACAGACAGCAAACAACTGTGTGTAGATGCACATTCTGGTTTCCTGATTCCAAATCTTAGGCTATTTCCTTTGCATTGTCTCTGTAGTTGGAGCAGAGAGCTGTGACAGTGTGTGGCCCCTGTAGCTGGGGTGGTCAGCATGACCAGGAAGATAAAGATGAGATTAATGAGGTCCTTACCCAGGCAGCCAGGGTAGCCTTCCAGCTGTCCTTAGAGGGCAAGTGGCCAAAGAGAAAATGCAGCCTTGAGATTAAAAACAGAACACAACATGGGCAGGGATGATGAGAGAAAATGGACTCAGAGCAGTGTTACAAAAATTATGGAGTGCTGAGATAAAGCAGCAATGTCATGAACCTGATCCAAAGGAGTGGTGCCAAACTCATCAGTGCAATAGTTACTTGTAGAGCTTGTTAGCAACGTAGCTTCTTCAGGTCCAATTTAGGAACTTAGACTTGGACTTAGAACACAGTCTTTTGATTCAGCCAACCTCGGGTGGGGAGCCATGAAGGGACCCCCTCCCCATTCTAGAAAATCTGGTAGAGAATGCCCATCAAATAATCCAGACTTGCAGGGGTCCTGGAACTTTTTAAACAGGGGGCCAGTTCACTGTCCCTCAGACCATTGGAGAGCCATTGGAGAGTGCGGTGCACATTCCACACATGTGCACTGTGGGCCTGGAATGAGTTGGCTGCTAAGCAGGACAGGCAGCGTCAGCAAAAACACCCGGAGGGCCGAATAAATGTCCTCGGTGGGCCGCATGTGGCCTGCGTGCTGTAGTTTGAGGATCCCTGATCCAGAGGATAAAAGCAGCAAAAAACATCTAGAGAGGCTTGTGAGGTTAGGGTAGCAAGGTGTTGACAATATAATAACTTCCATTTTTACGAAACAGCAGTGAGAGGGAATCTAGGCCTCTTTTAGAAAATGATTAATAGTATTTTTTGACATCTCTCTTATGCACAATACCAGGCCAGGTACTGGGAGTGTAGAAGTAAGAAATTAAGACAGATTTTGTCCTTGTCCTCACAGAGCTTACATTCTAGATAGAAGACTGGTATTAAATAATTATATAGTTACTGTATAATAACTATTATCATATAACAGTAACAATGTTATATGATAACATTGAAAAGAGAAATACAGAGTGTCAAGACAGGAGACAAAGGCCCGGTGTGGTGGCTCAAGCCTGTAATCCTAGCTCTCTGGGAGGCCGAGGTGGGCGGATCATTTGAGCTCAGGAGTTCGAGACCAGCCTGAGCAAGAGCGAGACCCCATCTCTACTATAAATAGAAAGAAATTAATTGGCCAACTAATATATATAGAAAAAAAAAATTAGCCGGGCATGGTGGCACATGCCTGTAGTCCTAGCTACTTGGGAGGCTGAGGCAGCAGGATTGCTTGACCCCAGGAGTTTGAGGTTGCTGTGAGCTAGGCTGACGCCATGGCACTCACTCTAGCCTGGGCAACAAAGTGAGACTCTGTCTCAAAAAAAAAAAAAAAAAAAAAGACAGGAGACAAAGAACAGGAAGCCTGACTCAGCTGGAGAGACCAGGCAAGGATCCCCTGAGGAAATGGCATATGATTTCAGATCTGAAGGGTAAGTTGGACTGGCCAAGAAAAGAGGGAGAGGCGGACAAAATAGGCATCACAGTAGAACATTAATTAGCTGCTTCAAATTTTTTTTTAAATTTAAGAATACTATGGGAGTATAAACGTTTTGGTTACATGATTTGCTTTTGTGCAGTATGAGTCAAAGTTATATGTGCACCCATTGCCAAGATAGCATGCATTGTACCCATTAGGTGTGAATTTACCTGTCCCCTCCTCCTTTCTCCTACCTGCTTGGTTTCCATTGAGTTGTGCTACTATATGTACACACGGGTGTTGATCAATTAGTTCCAATTTAATAGTAGTATATTCTGGTTTCTCTTCAGATTGTATGGAAAAAATATTTATTGAGAATCTACAATATGCCAAGTATTCTTAGGTTCTGGAATAGAGCAATAAACAAAACAAAATCCCAGCTGTCATGGAGCTTATATCCTAGTTTATGAGATAAGGAAAATTTTAAAAAATGAATAAGCAGGAAATCATCTGATAATAACAATATGAAGACACATATAAAAAGAATGTAAGGAAGATAAATTTAGAAAACTTTCATTACCAATATCAAGATTTATTTTAAAGCAGTAATTTAGACAATGTGGTATTGGCATAAGGACAGATATACAGACCAATGGAACAGAATAAAGTTCAGAAATAAACTCATCTTTGGTAGATGACAAAAATGTCACTGCAGTACAGTGGGGGAAAAGATAGTCTTTTCAATAAATAGTGTCAGATCAATTGAATATTCATATGAAAAATCAATACACGAAAATCAGATCTTGTACAAATCAAAGCAATATTACTTCTAGAAGATAACATAGGAGAATATCTTTATGAACCTGGGGTAGGCTAAGATTTTTTAAATCACACACTAACCAAAAAGGAATATATTGATAAATTGAACATCATTAAAATTAAGAACATCTGTTTATCAAAAGACCCAATTAAGAGGGTGAAAATGCAAGTCACAGAGTAAGAGAAGATATTTGCAGCAATACATACAGCTGACAAAAGATTCATGTTTGGAATATATAAAGAATGCCTACAAATTAATAAGAGAAAGGGGAGGAGATAAAAGCTGGGACAGCCATTTCATATATGCCCCCAAAAAGTTACGTAAATGGCCAATAAAATATGAAAAGGTGCTCAGACTCCTTATTAATAAGAGAAATACAAATTAAAACCAGAATGGCATACTATTTCAGACCTATCAAAATGGTTGACATTAAAAAAGTTAATAATACCAGGAATTAGCTAGGACGGGTAGCAACTAGTGGCAGTGTAAATTGGTATGGCCACATTGAAAAATGGCTTAGCAGTATGTGTTAAAATTGAACATGTGCATATGTGCATATTGTATGACCCAGAGATTCTGCTCCTAGTTATAAACCAAGCAGAGATACATTCATAAGTGCACTAAGAGACATGTATATGAATGTTCATAGCAACATGATTTGTAATAGCCCCAAAATAGAAACAACTAAAATGTCCATCAGCAGAAGAATGCTTAAACAAATTTGGTATAGTCTTAAAATGGAACGCCAGATAACAATGAAAGTCAACAAATCTACTGCATGAAACAATTGCAAACATAATATTGAGCAAAGGAAGTCAGTCACATAAGAGTACATATTATATGATTCAATTTATATAAAGTACAAGTACAGGCAATATTAATCTGTAGAAGTTACATTAGGAGGAAGATAATTATTTTATTTCTTGATCAGGGGATGATAATACAAAGGTATTCACTTGTAAAAAATCATGATTTTTGTACTTTTCTACATGTATGTATAAGTCAATTAAAATGTTTACTTAAGAATTGAGACTGTCCAAATCTCTTACGCTCTCTCCTTAGTGAGAAGATATTGGTGGTTCCAACCTGACTAGCAACCTATTAAGAAAAATTAGTAGTAGAAAATATTAGAGTTAAATGTTTCACAAAAAATGTTTAAAATTCCTTTGTGCGATTTAAATATTTTCACATAATTATTTTGATTTTAAAGTCCTAATTAGAGGATATTTAGGTATAACTGAGGAAAAAATACTTGGTGTAACAGTTAGGGTAGGTGAAGCTAGCATGTAGTAACAACATTCTCCCCTCCCTTCCACTTCTTACCCCTCCCCCACCACTCCCAAATCTTGATGACTTAAAACAGCAAATGCTTATTTATTGTACTTACCAGTCTAATTCGATGTTTGACAGGTAGTCTTCCACATGACAGTTCAGGGATCCAGGCTTCTTCATTTAATGGCTCCACTTTCCTCTAGGATCTTGAGTTCTTCCTGGATCTTCTCCCTCTGGACAGCCAAGGAGCAAAAACAAATAGAGTGGAAAAGACATACTTTCTCTTAGTTGCCTTGACCTCAGGATGACACATCCTTTCCAATCTTATAATAAGAATTAGTCACATGGTCCTATAAAACACAGTGGGGCTGGGAACTGCAGTAAGCTCTGTACAGAGGAAGAGCAGGCACATTTAATGAGTCTCCAGATATCTTGGACATATCTGGAACCCAAGATAGACCACAAGATCACTATAGAAGTGCTCAGCAAGGAGCTGTCAGGCAATGGGAATTCTAACAGAAAGAGTTACAAAATGGCATCTTAATCAGAAATTCTTTTGCATTCAAAGGCATAAAAAAGAAATTAGAAAAAGGAACATCCTTTCATGATTTGACAGAATGAGGTGTTTCTGAAGGAGATATTAATTAGAAGAAAAATTGAGATGGAGACTATTGTATTAGAGGAAGGAGTATATTAAGATTAAATATTTGAAGCAGACTATGGGAAGTTAGTGAATTCATGAGATATTATACAGGTCAGTGAGATTTTAAGGAGAGACAGAGAAAACAGACAAAGCAGGCAGGACTATGAAATATTTTGCATTCTTCTGCCCTCAAGAGTAAGGTAAGCCAAGCACATAGTATGTGTTTCACCAAAAAGAGTTAAATTTTCACAATAAAACCTGAAACTTTTACCCACCTCCCAATGTCCCTGGCAATGGAACCTATACTTAATGGTAATAATATTATAATTTAGAAAAACATGTTTAGGAAACAGTAATTGTATTCCAATGAGAATGGCACCTCCTGGAATTGCTAGAAATAGTGTTCCTGAGGTCTGAGCCTCACTTCCGGGAGAAGACTGGGGAGAAGTAGGTGGGGTTTGTGCCAGAGAGAATGAGGTCAGGAGGTGAAGAATGTGAGTTATTTTAAGATGGTTAATTTTAGTCTTCTCACTGAAGAGAGCTGCTGGGAATTAAGCATATCTGTTGTTTCTTATGTTGACCTTGGTAGACAACTTACTGTAGACAATAATTTATAACTGCATTGTCCCACTGACTAATCAACTGATACAGCTGCCTGGAAGGAAGCTTAGACTTGGAATGACAGTACCCCATATAAAAGGGCATAGAGGCCAGGTGCGGTGGCTCACGCCTGTAATCCTAGCACTCTGGGAGGCCGAGGCGGGCGGATTGCTCAAGGTCAGGAGTTCGAAACCAACCTGAGCAAGAGCGAGACCCCGTCTCTACTATAAAATAGAAAGAAATTAATTGGCCAACATATATATAGAAAAAATTAGCCGGGCATGGTGGCGCATGCCTGTAGTCCCAGCTACTCGGGAGGCTGAGGCAGGAGGATTGCTTAAGCCCAGGAGTTTGAGGTTGCTGTGAGCTAGGCTGATGCCACAGCACTCACTCTAGCCTGGGCAACAAAGTGAGACTCTGTCTCAAAAAAAAAAAAAAAAAAAAAGGGCATGGGAAGAGTAGTTGTAGACTCTGCTGCTTAGACTATTCTCCCTGCTCTTATTATCTATCACCTGGAAGAGCTGAGACTGAACTCAAGATGTCTTAGTTAGAATAAGGTTAGTCTGCTGAAACAAAGACACTTAACATTAATTCGGGTTTTTAAAGAAGGTAAAGGTCTGTTCCTCTCATATAATAGTCTATTGTGAGTGTTTCCCTTTGATTGTGATCATTGAAGGACCCATGTTCCACCCATTCTGTTGCACTGTCATCCCTGGGGCATTGTTGTCATTTGCATGGTCAAAACTGGGTTACTGTGGGTTCTAGCTGGTGGGAAAGAGAATGTATGTTAACGTCTGAGTCATAAGTGACACACTCACTTTCATTACATTTTATTGGCAGGAACTTAGTCATGTGGCTACACTTAACTGCAAGTAGGAGTCACAGATGCTGTTCCTAACAAGATAAGTCCAGTTATAACTTTGGTTCTATGGAAATGGGAAAAATGAATTTTGGTGGATATGTGACAGTATCCATCCAGGAAGGATAGAGATAGTTAAACAGAATTATTACAGTTATTTTACATATATTATCAAGGCAATATATAGGTGAACTTTCTTCATGCCAGAGTTATATATACCATTTATTGTAAAATATTCTCAAATTCTGAAAGTTATAATTTTTTTGAAACTACCAGTGTACATTATAGTTTCAGATCATTTTTATCCCAAGTTATGACTTATTTTTAAACAGCCAAGATTTCTTTCTATATATTTTTAAGATTTTCTGTCCCCTCCTTTCATAAGTCAAATTGTTAATTATAAATAAGCAAATACTTTGACTATTGAGAGAGGTTTAGTTATTACAAAGAAATGAAGGTACAAGTTCTTTCTTATAGTAACTTTATAAAGCAATCATGCTGAAAATTTTGTTTTAAAAGTTCATACTAACACATTGAAAGTGTAGGCATGTTAGTATAGAATATGAGATTTTTGTGATTTCAAGCACTTAGAGTAACTACTGCAAGATAATCTTACATTTTTGTCTTAGGTTGTCACTGACTATATCCTAAGAAAGTTTTATACCAATCTTGGTGTATGCAAGAAATTTGCATAACTTCCCCCAATATTTTAGTAATATAGAAGATTTAAAATAAATCCTGATTTGCTTCTGGTACGGAGAATCAAGAGTCTAAACAAACCAATTCTCCCATAAATATCAGCTATAAAACTCTGGACAGAATCTAGAAAAAAAACATAACTACCTGAGGTTTCTGGAGACTGAACAGATGCAGACAGATTATGGAGGCAAAACTTGGAACATACAATCAGAACTACAAACTTTCCCATTTTTTGGCTGCTTTTTACCCCAAGGACCGTTGCAGTCACAGTGAAGGCAGGTGGCATGGGAGCATCTACGACTTCCTTAGCAGCCTGCCACATTACAGCTTGGAGGACTCGGGAAGGATCCCAGAGCAACTAGAGCTGCAGTAGAGTGAGGGGTATCACCGCCATGAGAACATTCCTCCCAGATAAATTGCTACATCTTGCAGCCTCTACCACTGTGGGCCCCAGCCCCCGGGCTGTGGACTGGTTCTGGTCTGTGGCCTGTTAGGAAGTGGGCAGCACAGCAGGAGTGAGCAGCAGGCCAGTGAGCGAAGCTTCATCTGTGTTTACAGCTGCTCCCCCTCGGTGGCATCACCGCCTGAGCTCTGCCTCTTGTCGGATCAGAGGGGGTATTAGATTCTCATAGGAGTGAGAACCCTGTAGTAAACTGAGCATGCGAGGGATCTAGGTTGCAGGCTCATTAAGAGAATCTAAAGCCTGATGATCTGAGGTGGAGCTCAGGCAGTGATGCTAGCACTAGGGAGTGGCTGCCAATACAGATTATATTAGCAGAGAGATTTGACTGCTTGATAAATGTAATGTGCTTGAATCATCATGAAACCACCCCTGACCCCGGTCTGTAGAAAAATTGTCTTCCATGAAACCCGTCCCTCATGCCAAAAAGGTTGGGGACCGCTGTTCAATCATACTTCCTCCAATTTAAGAGGATATTCTCACTGAATACAGAATTACTAATTTATAGTTCTTTTCTTTCAGTACTTGAAAATGTTATGCCACGGACTTCTGGCTTTAAAGGTTTATAATGAGAAACCTGCTGTCATTCAAATTGTTTTCCACCTATAGATTATGTGTCGTTTCTCTCTTGCTGCTTTCAAGATTTTTTTTCTTTGTTTTTAGTTTTCAAAAGTTTGGCTGTGCTCTATCTTGGCATGAATTTCTTGGAATTTATCCTGTCTGGGATTTGCTTGGCTTCTTGAATATGTAGGTTCATGTCCTTTGCTAAATTTGAGAATTTTTCAGCCATTATTTCTGCAATTACTTTTTTAGCTCTGTCCTCTTTCACCTCTCTCTCTGGAATTCTGATTACCCAAATGCTAGACCTTTTGTTACATAGTAAGTCTTTACTTAATGTTGGACATAATAGGTTCTTCTTGGAAACTGCAACTTTAAGTGAAAGGACAGTGGTACAGGAGCTCCTCAAATGGCAACATCATTCAACGATGCTTTGTTATAACATTGATAAGAAAAAAATTTTTCATTATGCATCATTTCATTGGAAGTTGGAATTTCCAAGAGCCTATCAACGATGTTAAATGAAGACTTACTGTAGTTCCTTGGGTCCCTGAGACACTATTTGCTTTGTTTTTTATTTTTTCCAATATACTTTCTGCTGTTCTGATAGGGTACTTTCTATTGTTCTATCTTCCAGTTCACTGATTCTTTCCTATGTTTTCTGCTGTTGAGCCCACTCATTGAGTTTCTTATTTCTGTTATTGCATTTTTCAGTTCTAAAATTTCCAGTTTTATCTTCTGTTTGCTCAGACTTTTTATTTTTCATTTGTTTCAAACATGATTGAATTTCTTGCTGAAGCAGTTTTTCCTATAGATTCTTTCTTTAAAATCTTTATCAGATAATCTTAACAACTCTATTATCTCAGTATTGACATCTATCGATTGTCATTTTTTCACTCAGTTTGAGATCTTTCTGATTCTTGATACCAAGTGATTTTTTAATGTAAACCTGGACATTTTGGGTACTATACAATGAGATTCTGGATCTCATTTTAATCTTCTATTTTAGCTGGCTTCCTCTGACACAATTCTGGTGGGGGTAGGAGGGTTGCTGTCTCATTTCTGGTGTAGAAGTCCAGGTTTCCCACTAAGCCTCAGTTGACACCTGAAGAAGGGAGCACCTCATTACTGCTAGGTGAGGATGGGAGTTCCAGGTCCCCACTTGGCCTCCACTGATCCTTTTGTTGCTGGGAGGGCTAAGTACTTGTTACTCTTCCCCACGTGGTCTCCACTGACAACATGAGGGGGCTTCATTGTGGTTAGGTGATGGTGAAAGTCCTGACTCTCCATAGGTGTCCTCTGACACTGTTACATGGGGAGGAGACTCCATGCCTCTTTACTGCCATTTGGGGGTAGAAATCCAAGAGCCAAACTTGGTCTTCACTGACACAGAAAGGCAGGATGGGGTGGAGAGCCAATTACCAACTGGAGGATATGAAAGTCCTAGCTTCCTACTCAGAATTTTCTGACACCACCATGGCAGGGGCTGGCAGGACCTAGTCATAACCTGGCAAGTGTGAACATTTAGGTTCCCCACTCAGTATTTGCTACTGTGCGTGGCAGTATGGCCAATATTTTTCTGTGGTATTTGGCTGGGGTTGCATGGTTATTTTCTGAAAGTTTTCTGTCTTACTAGTATGACCTTTCCAGATCATTTGGCTGGAAAAAGTAGACTTTTGTTGGAGGTGTTTTTTGTTATGTGTCTGTTGGTGCTTCTGGTTTGCTGGCTTCTTCAGCTCCATGTCTGGGATAGATGAGGCAAAAAGAAAATCCTGGAATTCACCACTGTGCTGTTCCTTGGGTCATGAGGTCCCTAGCTTCTCTGCCTTCTTCTTAGCTTCTTATGATAAAATTCAAAATCTTATGTTTACTTTTTAAAATTTTAATGAACATGTACTAATTTTATATATTTATGGAGTATAATGTGATGTTTTGATACATGTATACATTGTGTAATGATCAAATCAGGGAAATTAGCATATCCATCACCTCAAACATTTATCATTTCTTTGCATTGAGACCATTCAAAATCCTCTCTTCTAGCTATTTTGAAATATACAATACATTATTAACTATAGTCATCCTACTGTGCAATAGAACACCAGAACTTATTCTTCCCATCTCATTGTAAGTTTGTACCCATTGACCAATTTCTCCTCATTCCCCATGTCTCCTTCTCAGTTTCTGGTAACCACTGTTCTATTCTCTACTTCCATGAGATCAATTTTTTAGATTCTACATATAAGTTAGATCATGTGGCATTTGTCTTTCTTTTTTTTTTCTTTTTTTCTTTTAGCATATGATGGGGATAAAGATTTTAAGGTTTCAATAAATGCCCTTTCCCCCCGCCCCCCACAAGTCTGAGTCTCCAGCATGACCATCCCCCAGACGGTGCACTTCTCACTCATTATGTATGTATCTACCCATCCCCCCCGTCCCCCTGTCCAATACACTATTATTGTAGTACCTATGTGTCCACTTAGGTGCTGCTCATTTAATACCAGTTTGCTGGTGAGTATATGTGGTTCTTGTTTTTCCATTCTTGGGATACTTCACTTAGTAGAATGGGTTCCAGCTCTAACCAGGAAAATATTAGATGTGTTATATCACCATTGTTTCTTAGAGCTGAATAGTATTCCATGGTATACATATACCACATTTTATTAATCCATTCTTGGATTGATGGGTACTTGGGCTGCTTCCACAGCCTTGCGATTATGAATTGTGCTGCTATAAACATCGAGTGCAGGTGTCTTTCTTGTAGAGTGTCATTGGATCTTTTGGGTAGATGCCCAGTAATGGGATTGTTGGGTCAAATGGTAGATTTACTTTTATTGCTTGAAGGTGTCTCCAAATTGCTTTCCACAGAGGTTGAACTAGTTTGCAGTCCCACCAGCAGTGTAGGAGTGTTCCTCTCTCTCTGCATCCACGCCAGCATTTGTTGTTTGGGGTCTTTTTGATAAAGGCCATTCTCACTGGAGTTAAGTGATATCTCATTGTGGTTTTGATTTGCATTTCTCTGATGATTAGAGATGTTGAGCATTTTTTCATATGTTTGTTGGCCATTCTTCTGTCTTCTTTAGAAAAGTTTCTGTTCAAGTCCTTTGCCCACTTTTTAATAGGGTTATTTGATTTTTTCTTGCTGATTTTCGAGAGTTCTAAGTATATTCTAGTTATCAACCCCTTATCGGATGCGTAGGATGCAAAAATTTTCTCCCACTCTGTAGGTTGTCTGTTTACTCTCATGACTGTTTCTTTGGCTGTACAGAAGCTTTTTAGTTTGATCA
>VSMD01067474.1:0-25505 GCA_008750895.1 Mirza zaza
AAGCCTGTAATCCTAGCTCTCTGGGAGGCCGAGGTGGGCGGATCATTTGAGCTCAGGAGTTCGAGACCAGCCTGAGCAAGAGCGAGACCCCATCTCTACTATAAAAATAGAAAGAAATTAATTGGCCAACTAATATATATAGAAAAAATTAGCCGGGCATGGTGGCACATGCCTGTAGTCCCAGCTACTTGGGAGGCTGAGGCAGCAGGATTGCTTGAGCCCAGGAGTTTGAGGTTGCTGTGAGCTAGGCTGACGCCACGGCACTCACTCTAGCCTGGGCAATAAAGTGAGACTCTGTCTCAAAAAAAAAAAAAAAAAGATGCTAGACGTACATGAGCTCATGCTGAATAATTTAATTTATATAAACTTCTAGAACAGGCAAAACTAATCTACAGTTACAGAAAGCAGATCACTAGTTGCCTGGGGCTGGGGTACCGCAAAGAGGAACCAGAGAGCTTTCGAGGCTAAGGTAAATTTTCTATATTCTGATTGTGGTGATGTCTACATGGGTGTATACACATTTGTCAGACTCATTAAACTGCACACTTAAAGTGGATGTGTTTATTTTATGTAAATTTTATCTTAATAAAATTGATTTTTTAAAATTTCCGAATGGGAGTGCAAATGCTTTGGTCACACACATTGCCTTTGCATCACCTGTGTCAAAGCTACAAGCGTGCCCATCCCCCAGACAGGCTCTTAGACTTTCAAATACAGGAGTGTTTAATGTTCAACTGTAAGTGGTTTACCCCCCATTCATTACTGCTGAATTACCTGTAAAAACTGTCCCACACACGACTCCCTGCTGGGGATATCAAAGGAAAGGAGCCAACCATCGTCTCATTGTGGGATGCTGGGGTAAAGGAACAGGTAGAGCATGCCAGGTGAGAGGAAGATGAAGAACTCAGTGACAGAATGGGAGCAAAGGTAACCAACCAGTAGAAACATTACTGTACACACACATTCCCAGAAGCAAGGGGGAGGATGTCAGGTTTCCCTTTGCATACAGGATGGGTGTTCAAGCTGATTCATATAAGTACAACAAGCTCTCAACCTCAGGTAGATTAGAGTGAAAGGGATGAGCTGGTGCCATAAACAGTAAAAAAAAGTAATTGATATTTGTTCATTGAGCTGACTTAAAATGCAAATCCTTTTTTGAAAACAGGAGTTGAATATTCTTGTTCTGAGGTTTTCAGAGTTGGTTAGGATTAAAATCATTAAGTCAAATTGGAAAAAAGAAAATGGTTTGCACCAGAGTTCCTCTTGGAGAGAGTTCTATACAGAGTCAGAAGGAATAACTTGATATGCCCCTTGGAATAGTAAGAAGTAGCCTTTACTGAGTACTTTTTATATAACAGACCCTATTTTGACTCTTTTGTAAGTTTTAAATCATTTAATTTTCACTGGAACTCCATGAAGTAGGCACTATTACAATCCCTACTTTCTAGGTGAGAGAATCAAGGCACATGGAGGTTAGATAATTCATCCAGAGTCACAAAATTAGTGAGTGGGAGGGTTGGGATTTTATCCCAAGAAGTTGAGAAATCACAGCTGAAGTGGGGGATGGGGGAAGTCTGTGCTTGAGACCCACTGGCATCAAGTGAGTAGAGACCGAGGATGCTGCTAAACATCCTACAATGCACAGGAATGCCCCCTTCACCCCTCAACAAAGAATTATGCATCCCCAAGTGTCACTCGCACCAGCGTTGAGAACACCTGCTTGCAATCCCACACCATACCCCACGTTGGTTAAAGTGTGTGTGTAGGCTCCCCCAAGGGCTATTAATACTACTTACACTATTGGCATTCTACTTCCTTATAAGAAGTTGGACCTAGTTAACTGCATAGATTTTGTTTTACTGAGAGGAATGTGCAAATTAGGGGCAAGAGCGGAATTGTTTGGGACAATAAAAAGCAACTGAGCATTTCGCAGTGGAAGGGTGGGCGTCTGTGGAGAGAGGCCACAGGTTACGGTGGGAGAGAAGGTGATCGAAAAAGGAAACATACATCTGGTGGAAATGTTTGGAGAGTTTTGCTGTGAGGGGTGCATGGAAGCCCTCTTTTTCAGTTCTCTAACATTTTATTAAAATGTGCATTGCTTGATAATGTCTTGCATAATGGATTTTCCTTTGGATGGCATAAAAAGAAGTACAGAGGTATTAATACACGCCTCCCTGAGATAGACATCACAGAGTGGAAACATGCTGCTTGCTCATGGGGGGGATGTGAGAGTTGCACATTTCAGGCAGTTCTGTAGCCTCTGCAGATGAAGAAGACAACATGGAGTCCATATCCCTGAGCACCATCTGCAAAACCCTGAACAAGCTCCTCCACTCTCAGGGCTACATGCCAATGCCTCCCAAATTTCTGTCTCCAGCACAGTCCTCACTTCAGAGCTGCAGACTTCTTTATCTAACTCCCTCCTGGATATCTCTACACACTTATCAAAGTCAACATTGTTGAAACTGAACTCATGATCTATTTCTTTCTCTATCCTACTCCCACCTTGGCAGTTGATGGAATTACCCTGCAACTGGTCAACCAGTAATCATCAGAGACCCCTATCTTTGATTCTCAACAGCTTCCCCATCCATCACCAAATCTCTCCCCAAAGTATCTCTTGACAGTGACCCTCTTTTTCCTATCCTCGAATGTCACAAATATGTGTCCATTTTTGCTATTAATGTTCAACAGTAAAGTGGAAGGGCACAATTCCTCCAAATCAATATGTTGGGCTCTTTCTGCCTCTAGCTTTATAAATGACCCAGAAAAAAGAAAGAACAAATGTAAATTCATGGTGAGTGCTGATGATACAGAATTATGTGGCAAGCTGGGGCCAGGGGCAAAGAGCAGGAAAGATTCATCATGACGGAGATCAGCTCAGCAATTGAGCTGACACATGGCCAATTAAGTGTGTTCATGGGAAGCACTAGAGAAGTCTGCAGTGAGGCACACAGAAAGAAGGCAGGCTTGGATCAGCTGAGTCAGAACCAGATCCGATCACCTCACCTGCGGAGGGAACCTCAGCTCCTAAAACACGAGCAGATAGGGTTGAAAAAAAACCTTAGATTCACCAATCCCAGGCAAGAATATTACCACCCCCGCCCCATCTTTTTTAATATCAGAACAAGCTTAATAAGCATGCCTGGTTTTTCCAAGGATTTTTTTTTTCTCAGCACTGGGCAATTGTGTCATTTGGGGCATCTGAATGCCCTTGTCCCGGTGAAGGGGGAATTGTCGATTTTGTTGAGCCAGAAGTGGCCTCAGAGGCCACCAGTGCTGGGGTCCCCAGTCATGGATTCTGAGCCTCTGGGGCCCCCTGGTGCTGTTGCGGGGGGTGCTGGAGCCCACGTGTGCGTGATGCCTGTCAGTGCACTGGCTCAATCAGTGATGCTCAATCTTAGGGCCATGGAGTCATCCCTGGTTCATGGTGAATTTTAGGCATCTACAAACCCTCTGAAATTGAATGCAAATGCTTTTATATATATGTGCATTTGACAACATTGGGGTGGGGAGGATCATTGTATTTTATCAGCTTCCCAAGGGAAGTCCCAAAGGAAGCTTCCCATCCAAGTAAATACTATGTATGACTTTTTAAAAATATATATTAAATTCTGTTGAGATTAATAAACTACAAATTTATTTAAGGTATTGATTTAAAAAGAAGAGTTTTTGTCATCGTACATTTTCTGAGTCAAAAGATATTTTAGTACTATACACTAGGATCATTTGAGAGTCTTGGAAATGTTTTTATATATATATTTTTAAAGCCCTCACAAAACACATAACTGATAAAGGGCTTGAATCCAGAATATATAGAGAACTCTCACAACTCAATAATAAGACAGAATTACATTTTTATGACATTCCAGGAAATAAAAAATTTTAGGGACAGAAAATTGACCAGTGGATGCCAGGAGTTGGGGTGGGGGAGGGGATTCATTGCAAAGAGGCACAAGCAAACTTTCTGGGGTGACAGGAATGTTCTATAGCTCATGTGTGCTGGTGGTTAAAGGATGTACACATTTTTCAAAACTTATCAATGTCTATACCTAAAAAGTATGCATATGGAAATTAGACCTTAATAAACCTAACTTAAAAATAAAGACGTCCTCATCTTCAAAAACCTATTGATTTAGTCCAATCATTTTATGCATGAGGAAACTGAGATCCAGAGGGGTAAATGGGGTGCCCACTTTCCAGGCCATTTTCCCACATCTTTTTGACATGGCAGGGCTCTCATTCAACGTGCTGAATGCAGGTTTGCGAGGGCATGTCTGGTAGGGATCATTGCCATGAGATGCAGAGGGGTCTCCTGGGAGAGACCTTACCCCACGGGAAGACAGAGCCAAGCATCACAAGACAACCTAGGAGCCCCTCTTCGGTCCCTAGAGCATTGAAACCTCTATCCTGGCATCCAGCCTTAGGCAGAGCTGTCTGGGAAAGTCTACAAGACTCTGGAGGCACTATTTTTGGAATAGTGCCTGTTTTTTGGAAATTGATTACAGAGTGTGACTCACTGGGAAAGGAAACCCTTTAAGACTGATCACTTGGAATTCTTGGCACTAAGATTTCTGGCTCTGCTGAGGCAGGGAGAAAATGGTAGGATGGTGGCAGCCCTTGGGGAGGCATCAGAAGTGGAAGCAGTGTCCCCAGATACCCCAATGACAGCTAACTTACATTGTACAGACATGAGATGCCCTCAGAGAATTTGTGGTAGTGAGGGCTCAGGGGAAGTAGCATACAGGTGGCTGACGTTTTGCCTGAGCAGGTGGGAACAATTCGAATGATTGCCGTAAATACGACCCATCAATGTCCTCAGAGGCTGGGGAAATTGGGATTTCCCATAAGCCACACCAGCTGGTCAATAGCATGGAAAGGACTAGAACCCAACTCTCCTGGTTTCTTGTCAGAGTCCTCTAGTGCAGCGGTCTCCAACCTTTTTGGCACCAGGAACCGTTTTCATGGAAGACAATTTTTCCACGGACTGGGAGTGGTAGGGGCAGGGGATGATTTCAGGATGATTCAAGCACATTACATTTATTGTGCACTTTATTTCTATTATTATTACATAGTAATATATAATGAAACAATTATACAACTCACCATAGGTTGGAGACCCCTGCTCTAGTGCATTCAATTCCTAATGGAAGTCTCTGATTCCACTGTCAAAAAAGTGAGGGGAGAGGGGCACACATACCTTGAGACCCTATATAGGAGCATTAAGAGCTTTTGTTTCTTTCTAAAATGAATCTTCATTTACACACAGTTATTGAAGGGCTTTTTTTTTCAACTTTTTTAAAGCTCCCTAACCTTTCCAAAATATCCTCCCAAGTCCACCTGTTTCCAGAGCGAAGTCCCAGGGGCTGGCCTAAGCCACGTGGGGAAGCAGCTGCCGACCCAAGTGTGACCAGGCAGACCATAGGCTAGAAGGAGGCCTCCCAGGGGTGACTTGCAGGATCTGCTGAGACACCTCATGGAAAGCCCTTGTTCTGAGGTGAGACAGGAAGTTCCGCTCTCTAGAACTCCTCCCAGGGAAATCAGGGGACTGTTAGCAGGAATGGCCTGATGAGCCCAATTGGGGTGGGAGAGCCCCAGGGTGGGCGTGTTGGCTGGTACGGAGGCTTCAGGGCAGGGGAGAGGAATGTAGACCCCCTCCTGGGTCAATCCAAGAAGGAGGAGGAGAAGAGCAGAGAAGGGAGGAGGGCAGAAAGAACGCCCAAAGCTGTAGCTCTGCAGTGTGTGCCCCTTCCCCTGTCACCGCTGTGTTTGACTCAGGGCTTTCAATGGAGATTGGTGAAGGGACTGAGGGTCAGGCCTGCATGGGTGGGGTGGGTTACCTGGGCAAAACAGAAATAGCATGAGTGGATTCAGGAGCTAGACCACCAAACAAGAGCCCTTGGCATTAGCAGACATTGTGCCAAGAATCAGACTGTCACAGACTGTCACAGGCCATAAAAGTGGCTGGGGTCCAATTCCTGTGTCTCCTAGGAGCAAGGGGTACTGGATGATACCAGGGTTATATACAGAGAGAAGTGAGCTTGGCTGAGAACAATGGGTAAAGTTGTGCCATTCATACTGTCTACTTCCAGCCTCCAGGCTGGGCAGAAGAAGCACAGTGTCACAATGACCCCAATGGAGCCCATCAGCCATCTCTGGGATGCCTGTGCCAGTGTCCAGAGCCTTGGAGGAGGAGATCGTGGATGATGCCTGATGGCGTATGAGAGTAAGGGTGGGACAGCCCTTGGGACTCTCTCGACTGGGTGGGAGGAGTTTGAGAGAGGTAGAATTCCCGTAAGTTTATAGAGAGGAAAAGAACAGAGAACTATCATTTTATTAATATTGTTATTGTTCCTTTATATGCCCATTTGTACACAACTAGGGTGGCTCTCACCATTTTGGATGTTCTGACACCTTGGCCAGAGAGTGGCCCTCTGGTGGGACAGTGCAGACCGAGGTCTGGTGATGTCCATGGGTCAGTGACTGACAATGGACAGACGTCAGAAAACAGGGAGAGGAGACACCACGTGGTGGGGGACGGGCTAGATTGGCATTCAAACACCCTAGTGAAAGGTCCTGCCCTGCTGATGGGCAAATCACTTACTGTTTGGCCTCAGATGACTCATGAGTAAAACGGGACCCTATTACCAATGCGGGGGGTGGGGGGGGAGGCGCCCCTGCTCTCCGCAACCCCCAGCCTTTAAGCTGCTGCTATGATTCTTAAGGATATCAGGCTCCCTCTGCCTCTAGCTTTATAAATGATGCCCCAAACGAGAACAATGGTAAATTCATGGTGAGTTTTTGGGAGCCTCAGTTTTCTCATCTGTAAAACCAAGCCAGTAACCCCTATTTCACACATTTATTATGAAGATTAGTGAGAGAATTGGATATAAATGTACTTCACAGATAGTAAAATGCCACCCATGTGTAAATATCATCATTAGGTTAAAGTGTATGAAATTGTTAATATTCAACCATTTTAGATCTACAAAAATGGCCATTTCTTGTAGCTTAACCTAATTTATCATTTTTCATGATTATCAACATAAGGATGGCAAATCATGTTTGTGGAGATCCTGGGAAAAGGTGGAGTGCAAAAATAGATTTATTTCAAACTGGGTATTGTCCAAAAGCCTTGCTGGAGGAGCAAGGGGTGGCGCTTGAACCCGTGTTCATTTTCCATTGGCTCCCAGGGCTGCGGAGGTGGAATTTCAAGACCTGAGGGAGAGTCATTCCCGGTTCTCTGGAGCAGCTGGAAGGGTGAGAAGAGCTCGCAGTTGAGTTGTGTCAACCACAGGCTCACGGTGGCACCAGGCATGTCTTGGAGAACAAGGGCTTTCAACCCCAGGACAGAGAGAAGTCCTACTGAAGCCAGCAGGCATTTGGCAGAGAGAAAAACTTTGACTTGGTCTTTCAGGGCTCTGCATCAAATTCTAATCCACAAAATGAATTTGTTGATTTGTACATTAAAGCCATTTCAGTTCACATTTTGCAAGTCTTGCCAAGGACATATGGTTCAATCCAAATTTTACGCATGACTTACATTATCAGTGACAGCAATAATATTAATGGCTAATTTGCCACGTGCAATCTATACACCAAGACAGAGTGATAAGTACATAAATGCACTCTTTTGAAATTTAGGTTTTGTGGAAAAGACCCTAGTGAGTCCTTAAGGCTTAAGATACCTGTTTCGGCCTACCTTATATTAGAGCACCTTGATATATGGAGTTAGTGGGCCCTGGCTGGCCTATTTATTAATAATGTAGTAGCATGCCCAACAAATAGGGCAAATTTGAATTGGTTCCCATCTTCTGCAGCAAATTCATCCCAGTCATTTCCTTAACCTCACAAAAATGTGTCCCCATGTTTTATGTGACTGATTTTTTTAAACCCTAGTTTTAGCATTACAATGGGGTTTTATTGTTTCCATTCCAACTGAACTAGTGTTTTTCTTAAAGAAATATTTGTTAGCTGATAGGAGAAGTAACTGACAGGGCAAGACTTGGACATTCTGGTTCCCTGGCTCTATACCATCAGGTTTAAACATGGACTTTCTCATGCTTCATGGTCTCTTATCACCTCTTTGCACAGGCTTGATTTTATGGGTAGTCTTGGTTCAGCCAAAGGTAATCAATAATCAGAAATATTTCTGCAGCATAAATTACTTGAAGAGGACTGCATGTTTGCAATTCATCATAATACCATTTAGTTTGAAACTTGGACATTCCATTTTGAAAACAAATGTTGGCAGCACCAGAAGACACTGATGGAAATTTGGATGATTTAGGAATGAGATCCTGGGAATCTGATTTTGCAGTGTTACATCCTAAATCTCTTTCCTCAGAACAGCCCCCATTCCAATTTCTAGACCCTTCCATTCTATCAGGATTAACTGACATCTTAAAATTGGTTCACATTTTAATGCTGGATATTTTCAACAGCACATAACAATAAGGGATGATGCTAGAAGCAGTTCTTTCATTTTTATTTAAATAAATATTATCATATTTATTACTCAAATGAGGAAACCGAAGCTTCTCAAGGATTTGTAGATTTCCTGAGAGCTTATATCTCTACCACTTTCTAAACTTATGAGTGTTGATGGTTTTAACCATCTTATCCCCCAGATATTGAGTCAGTTTCTAACTAGTCTTCTCTGCACAGAAGCTGGCACCTTGAAGGGTAAGAGAAATGGACATTCTCTCCAGACCAGCAATGAAACTTAGAGGTTAGCATTTTGCCAATTTCTTTCCTTGCCAACAAGGTAGTTTTTCTTTTCTCTTTTCTTTTCTTTTCTTTTTTTCTTTTCTTTTCTCTTTTCCCTTTTCTTTTCTTTTGTTTCCCCTTCCCTTCTCTTTTTCCCTTCCCTTCTCTTCCCTTCCCTTCTTCCTGTAGGGTCACACTCAGAAGGGCCCAAATGAGTTCTCCATCATTCCCTTACAAATGCCCTTTATTTGCTCATGAACTCCTCTTGTGTTTACATTCTCGTGGCAGGGCAGTAATGAGGCAACATTTCCACTCAAAAATGTCCCCTGTGCACTTGACAGCAGAGGGGCTCACTTAGCTTCTTAGGGAAGCGGCCACCTGGGTGTTGGCAATCTCTCCTACTCGCCGGTGCACTTAGACATAATCCTTCATTACACACGCAAACACAAAGTCTTGTTGTTGGCCCAGAAACATGCCGGTGCATGCACTGCTTCCGCGGTGGCCGAGGACTCTGAGCGATGCAGCTCTCCCTGCTCGTTATCCTCTCCCCGGAGACCCTCACCCCAGCTAAGCACAGTGGGATGACAGCTCTGCGGCCCCTTAGCATTGAGGGAGATTCCATTTGATTCATGGTTTGCCTAGAGGGCAGAGGGGCCAAGAGGGCACCGGGTTAATTCACTGGCGCAGCTTAGGTTCAGATCCCTGCACACACAGAAATGGCCTGGACCGGTGGCGATCCATTCTGCATTTTGACAGACAGCCCCCCACCCACCAGCGCCGCCCGGCTTTACAGGATGGATGCCAGTCTGCAGCAGGAGAGAGCAAGGTGACACCGGGGGGCTGAAGCCGTGGAAATATTCCACAGCTGAACTCTGCTCCTAGATCAGAGAGCCTTGAAGAAAATCCTTCTTCTAAGGAGCTCTTCATTCCTAAAGAGAGGAGGAACACGTCGTTCTGCAGAGGGAAATCTGGCAGCTCAATTGCATCGGCGGGGCCAGCCCATCTGAGTCCAAACTGACCGGATTGACGACCCAGCTCAGAATATGACAAATTCTGTTATGTCATTAAAGGGGAAATACCCTTCACTTCTGTGAACCCGATTGTGGTCCGGCTGTGAACACAGCTGGGGGCTGATCGAGAGCGTGTATGCGAGCAGTGGGAGGGATTCCACACCAGAAAAAAACAAAATCTGACCATGTGGGTGTCGCTTTATGGAAGGCAGGAGAGCCTAGTGGTTACAAGTTGGGTTCTAGAGCCAGACTGCCTAGTTTAAATCCTGCCTCTGCCACTTGCTAACTGTGTGTACTCGGGCAAGTTCAGCAGCATCTCTGTCCTTCTGTCCCCATTTGTAGAATGAAGGTTAGTCCCATCACCTAGCGCAAGGGGCTGTTGTGAGGAGTAAATGAGCTGATGCATGTGGAGTGTTTGGCACCTGCTGGCGTGTAGTGGGAATGCAATGAATGTTAGCTACTGTTGACAGTTGGGTGCAATCGGACCTTTATAAAGATGACAAAAATTAGGAGAAAGGAAGGTCCCAGCTGTGCCTTGGGCTTAGTTTGCTTCAGTCTCCTGTTTCTATCTTGACTATTTTGGCATCTTTTTGTTCCTGTTTCTTCCCTTTCCCCTCAACCCTCCACCTCCACTACCCGCTTCCCAGTACTAGATAGCAAAAAAAACACATGCCTACAATAAAGCATATTTTTAAGTTGAATTTTTTAAGAGATTTGGTGCCTTGTCTGGCTTAATGTTCCTCAGAAAGCTTGAGTGCCTTGATTGCTCTTGAGGTCCCCATTTTACAACTCAGAGCTGGGAGGCAAACAGTCCTGGATGAATTTACCCCAACAGATACAAGGACTGAACCCAAGAATGATTTGAAAGCTCTTAAAGAATGGGGAAGGTCTCTCTTAAGCTCTGGAGAAGGTCACATTCTACTTTCCCTTCTGGAATTTCTAATTGATGGGAAGACAACCTCTGAATAACATGAAGATAAACCCAAAACAGAATCTTCTGCTGGGAAAGTCCTGAAATATCTTGTTCTTCATGGGCTTCCAGATGTGCGTGATCCTGACACACACGTGTAGAAGACTGGGGAGGCATCAGCCTTCAGCCTCTTCATTTCACAGAGGGAAAAACTAGCTAAGTGATTTGCCCAAAGTCACGTTGACTTAGTGGCAGAACTAGGACTCCAGACTGAAACCCAGGGCTCTGCCTACACCATACAACCTCCCATCTCTGCTGACTGTTCCTCTGGAGACCAAGGTTAGCACATTTACTCTTACTTAGTTCTGAGAGGAAATACCATGGAGCTTCCACCCTCAGAGGGCCATCAACAAGGCATGCCCTCCCATGAGTCATCCGTGCTCTTCACAGGATACCTGTGGCGGATATTGTTTTAAAATACCATGGCTAAGAAGTGTGGGAGGATGATACAAGACCCATGCTGTGTCCCAGGACTCTCAGCATCCTGAAAGAAAAATCCATGGAGGAATCTGTGGAACTCCCAGTTAGGGTTGGACAAAGCCCAGGACATCCTGCGGTGGCCCATGGATGAGATCAAGCAGGATCCGCACCTACTGTGCCCCATTTAAGGATGATGGTGTGGTGTAGCCCATGGGGCATCGTGGAAGGCAGGTATGAGTCACAGCCCTGCCACTGGCTAGCAACATGACTTGGACTCCTCTTTCTACATCTCTGAGCTTCAGTTTCCTTTCTGCAAAATAAGGAACTGGATGATCTCCTAGTCTTCCTCCAGCTCCAATAGCCTTCTCTATGAACCTAAAGTTTTACTGCTAAGGGATTAAGTGCATAGGCCTTGACATCAGACAGACTGGGGTTCAAATTCTAATGCCACCATTGTGTGGCCTCCAGAAGATAATTTCTCTAAGCATCAACTTTTTTCTTCTGTAAAATATTAAAAAATGATACTATCTGCTTCATAGGTTGTTGTGGAGATTCAGTGGCATGAAATATATGAACAGTGTTTAGGATGGAGATTAATAAATGTTAATAGCTTCTCCATCCACCAGCCCCTCCTCCCACCATCCATCATGCAGAGAAAAGTCCGGAGGTCCAGTTAGATTCCTCTTGCTCTACACTAAGTGTCCATGACCAGCCTGTAGAGCTTCTAGGCATCACAGCTAGATAATCTGATTTTGTCAGAACTAGAAAAAAGTAGAGCACTCTGTTTTTCATTCTGGGTTAAAATTGGTGACAACACAAGGGTAGAAAAAGTCAAATAGCTCATTGGCTGGCTTTAGTTTGAACCCCCTACTATCTACCTTACTCAGCGAGTTCCAGCTCAGATGGATCCACTGGCCTGTGGCTTTCGCCTGAAAATCCCTGTCTCTCTGCCTGATTTATGCCAAATGGCATTTCCATGCAAGACTCCTGGTGCCTGGAAATGTCGTTAAAGAATGGCAGGGCTCGGTAAGGACCAGAGAAAGGGAAACTTCATCCTGCCTGCACATCAACACCACTAAACACGTTGTTACAACAACGACCGAAGCTGTCTGGTGATATCATCGGTGGCAACTGGTCAGTGAAAATGTTTTTTAATTGTGACTTGAATGTGTTTATCAACCTTGCTTTGATATCGAAAAGACAGCAACAGAAACACAGGGAGCCACCGTCCTCCGGGGAAAACATTAGTCATCTGCGAGTGTGCAGGCCCTGGCAGATGGTCAGCTCTTCTCCTGAAGTCAGACTTCCAAGCCACCGTGCAGCGTCACTGCCAGAAACGAAGAGCGTTATCTTGACATCGAACATCTTTATAATAAAATTACTAATCGGTCACTAATACCATAGGCTTTTAAGCTGGGAAAAAAAATCTCATAGAGGCCATTAAGTGGTTGGCCGCATATTTCATTAATAAAAACTACTCTTAAAATGCCATGAGTGCCATACCTACCCCGCGGATTTCTTAGACGCCCCCCAGGTGATCTTAATTGCCTTGAGATTTTGAAGCACAGCCCCGGAGAGCTATTTTTAAATATTCAGGTACATCATAATATCACACAGCAGTTACGTTCCTATTTTTTAACATCTTTAATTATACTATTTTGCATTACAGTTTCCGGGATTCCTCCCACCCCCTCATATTTGGCAACTCCGCAGCATCTGTCAAAACAAATTAGCACTTTGGGTGGTAGAAATATATTTTTTATGAAAGCAGCAAATGTGTCAGTCTTGGACAGAAGCTAAAACCTGATTTATTGGTTTGTTTTCTAGGGTTTCAGACCCAAAAGGCAGAAGCTTTCGAAAGAATTTTCCATCTGCATCACCAGCGCGCTTGCAAAATATGTAAAACACATTCAAATTCCGCCAGAAAGAGTCACTAATTATGATATGTATTTGCATATGTTTAATCACATATATCTTATTTCATTTTGCTATTTCTGCAGGGTCCCTCACTTCAGGGAGGGGGTCCTTGGCTCTGGTACAGCGTGCACTCAGCAAAGTTCTCTCGAGCGAGCATTCCGCTGCCACGCTGTTAGTTTTTTGTGTTATCTTTTCCAATGAAATTTGAAATTTACAATTTTTAAATGATGTGTGTGAAATTATATGACTCTATTATGTCATAATATTATACATCCCAAAATATTGGTAAAGGGTCCTCCCCCTTCATCACCAACTCCCCCCCCAAGAGATCAGAGCATTACTGAGAAAATAATGATTAACCTTTAAAATCGGATTGGCATTTCTTTTTTCTCCAAATCTAGAATTAATACGCATTTTTTAATCATTAGTGTAATGTTCAGGATGATACTTTTGTTCTTTTGCCTGTTGAACTGTTACGGCTGCTAGTAACCCTTCAAATTGTTTGCTTCATTCAAGCATTCTTTCCTGAATAATTCATTAGGCATTATTATCCAAGCGTGGAACCCCTCATTTAGCACTGCTGATCTTTTCCTTATGTGTAGCTGACAGGCAATCAAAGTTTTTATCAGTGCAGAAAATTTGCAATTCAGAAATGTAGTTGCAGCAATTAGTAGCTATCAGGTAGCATTGGAAGGACAGCTTCATAAAAAGACAGAGTTGAATGAGCTCCACTGATGTTAGCACAAAAGTAATGGGTAAAACTAACCAGCTGTTTCTAAATTTACCAAATGGAACATTCCCTTCTTCTCAGAGTGGAGGCTTTAATTAACTTGGAGTTCTGTGTGGCTTCCCAGAGGGGGAAGGGAGTGGGTTAGGACCCTTCCTTCACACGGGGCTGGCTGTTCTCCTCCTACTTACTGGGTACCAAGGGGCGGGAGCGCTGAGCTTCCCTCTTAGCCAGTCCTGGAGGCGAGGGGGGCAGGTGAGTGGCACTTTTGCCAGAAGACCCCAGAGAGGGATGCCTATGCAATGCCAGCAGCTTCCCCCCGTCTTGGCATCTCAGATGGGATGGCTGTGATGCTGAGATTTTGTCCTGCTCTGAAACTTCCATCCTGCACCCACGCACTGGCCTCAGGACCGAGACTGAGGCTCAGGAGAAAGGGCTTCCCGGGCCTCATTCATTCCTTCGTAGGCTGATGCATTCATTCCTTTGTTTATTCTTTTCATTTCTGAACTCGTTTTGATTCCTTCATTTGTCCATCCGTCCATTAGATCATTTATCCATTCATTGGTTCATCCAAACATTTGCTGAAACCCTTGGCGAGACGGGAGCTTGCACCTGCTGGTAGGGCTCCTGGTTCTGGTTTTTTCCCTGTGAGTCTGTACGCAGGACTCGCAGGGCCTGAGCCCCCTCTCTCCGTCAGAACTTGCTCTCTCATCAGGAGAGGTCTGAGGAGGCTGTTTACACTCAGGTGAAGTGCAACCCCTCTGGGAGGAGCCGTTGCCTGGTAACTCATTGGCAGCAACAGAGGGACGTTTGGCATGTGAGACGGTGGGGGAGGCTTTGAGGGGTCTTTGCAACCACAGCTTGGGGGTGGCCTCTGCTCCCCATCCACTCCAGGACAGGAACTATAGCAGTTCCGCCCAGAGGTGGTGGAGGATGCTGAGAAAAGTGGGCTCTGCTCTCCACCTCCTCCCAATGCCAGGACCCCACAGGCCGGTCGCTGGTGGGCTGCCACCCCAGAGCCACCGAGGCCCCAGGACAAAATGCATGGAGGTCAGCTGGGACTAACAAGCTGCCCAGACCCAGACCTCTAGGTCTTCTCTCAATTTCAACAGTGTCCAAAGGCTGGACTAGAGAACAGAACAGCACGGTCTTTCATAGCCCAGACTTTGGAGTTAAACAGACCTGGGTTCAAGTTCCATCTTTGCCACTTATAAGCTGTTATGTGGCCTCTCGGAGCCTTAATTTTCTTACCTGTATAATGGGGTGTTATAGGGTTATTGTGAGAATTAAATGCAACAAAGAATATAAGGTGCTTGATATAGTTAAACACATGGTAGATGTTCAATAAATGGGAGTCATTATGATGACTAGGCTCTGAATTTCATGAAGATGAGGACCCTAAAGGTTAAAAGCATAGCCTTGAGCTGAGGTGCTGGGTTCAAATTCAGACTCCAGTTCCTATTTGCTCTGTAAACTTGGGCAAGGAACTTAACTTCTCTGTCTCAGTGCCCTAATCTATAAAACAGTAATACCTATCTCATAGAGCTGTTCTAAAGGTTAAATAGATTAATATATTTAAAATTCTTAGAACAGTGGCACAGTAAGTACTATCTAAATGTTCATTATTCTTTTTAAATTATTGTATCTTCAAGAGCTGAATGGTGCCTAGTTAGAGCAAGCTTTTTAAAAATATTGAACAAATGAATGAAAGTCCCTAAACATACCTCCCAACCCCTTCATTTTGCAGATGGGAACTCTAAGGCCCACAGTGACTTGACCAAAGTTAGAGGCAGAGAAATATCAAATTCTGAATGTTTGGACTCCCAGGCCATCACCCTTCCCATGTGTGCGGGGGAAGGTACCTTGTCCTTGAGCCTTGGATGACATTACCAAGAAAGCATCCAGTCCTTTTGCCCACGGCCCCAGCTCTGGTCAGATCTGTCCTCTCTTTTCTACAGGGAAACAGGCCCCATGGAGCAGCTGGGAGAGCACTGAACTAGGACTGTGGTTTGGTTCCTGAACCTGCCTTGACCATGGGCAGGTCAGCACCCTTCCCTGAGAACCAGCACTCATGGTAAGATAAGCTCTGCTCTCCTTCAAGTGCAACAGCCAAGATCTGGGTTCCCTATGGTCTTCAGACAGCTCCACTGTTGGAAAAACAAAAGCAACACTCCCTTGGAGGACACCACAAGCCATGATGACCACACAACTGCTTGACCACCTTGTATTAAGTCCTTATCTTACACAAAACTTTAGTTTGGTCTCATGAAAATACTTGTGTGCATTTTAATGTAGTTTTGTACTTTCACATGTATAATCCTATTTTGTTTGTAACACAGAGAAAGGATGTCCCTCAAGGGCTCACGATAAGCTGAGATGAAACTCTATCTTCCAACTCCAGGTTCCAGGACATTTTCTACCACACCACACAGCTCCTCAAAAGGGAATGCACCCTTTGAAATTCAGGAGACAAGGTCAAGAAGTATTTTTTTAATAAGAAGACTTCCAAGATATAATATATCTGAATGTATTGACAAGGAAAGATGTCCATTGTTAAGTGAGGAAATAAAAGCAATTTATAGAATATGTATAATATAATTGCATCTTAAAATATGCATGTTTTAAGAAGTCTAGCAGAGCAATTAACAAACTACTACCAGTGATTATTTGTGGGGACATAAAATAATGGGAAATTTTTTGCTTTGACCTTGATTCATTCCTCTGCATTGTTTGACTTATTTTATAAGGAGCGTACATTGCTTTTATAACCAACAAATACAATAAAGGTATATTTCTAGAGAAAACACTAGACTAAGAGGGAGAACATGAAGTTGCCTTTCAGAGTGGCTTGGTAGGCTTTCATGCATCATTGCATTGAGTTCCATGGTGGGGCCGCCAAGAAGAGCAGACTAAGGCTCGAGAGAAAGGAGAAGTACAAGGTGGTAGCGGGCAGGGGGAGTCCTCAGGCTTCTTGCTATGGATGTGGATGTAAATGTGGAGGGGACAGAGCTGGGGACCGACACAGAGGAGCCCTCACCAGCCAAGTGGGAAGCACCTGGCACACACCCACAACCACAGCAGGGCCCCAGGGCATGGCTTGGCATCTCCTTCCCTGCCAACTCCATTCCTTTGGGCAGAAGGGGGTAGAGGGTGTGGCTGATGTTCAGGGAAGAGAAGATGGAGATAGCTCAGAAGTGGGAGTAAAGTGATTGGTGGGGGCATATACTGCCATAGCCTGGGAGCCTTAAAAGCATCTTGGTATGTTGGTGCAACCCTCTAGAGGACAATTTGGTACTTTTTAGCCATATTCAAATGTCACACCACAGGTTACATGAACAATTTTAGCCTCCTTGCTAATGACTATTTGTTAAAAAAAAAAAGTCTATGTGGAAAGAAAAAATCATACCCTTCAGCGGAGCAATATGACTTCTAACAATCTGTCCTACATAAATATTAAGAAAAGTATAAAAAGATACATATCTTCAAGGATGTTGATTGAAGTCGAGTAATAGCACACACAGCACCTTATGTTTTAGGAACTTTACATATATTGATTCATTTAACCCTTGCAATAACCTTAGGATGTAGCTGTTATAGTCATCCCCATTTTAGAGATGAGAAAACTGAGGCACAGAGAGGATTAATCACTTGCCCAACATGCCAGAGCTATTAAATGGCAGAGCTAGAACCTAAGGAGCCGGGCTTTGGAGTCTGTGTTCATAATCACCACTACACAGTCTCTCATTGTTGGTTGTCTTTTTTTTATTATTATTTATAAAAAGCTCTGGAAATCAACTATGTCCACTAATAGGAAGTTGTTTAAATCATGGTTAATTCAAACAACGGAATATTCTGTGGTTGTGAAAAGGAATTAGGTAGCTCTATAGGGGCTGGCATAAAAAGACAAGGTAGATGACTAAGTGAAATTTTACAAGTGTGGAATGGCGTGTATACTATAAATGCATTGGAGTATTCAAAAGGATATATGACATGAATGTATTTGCATGAAATTTTCTGGAGACACCCACAAAGGAGTGTGACTGTAGTTACCTCTTAGAAGTAGGAAGAAGTAAGGGGCAAGAAGGTGAGTTTTATTTCAATGTTTGTATTATTAGCTGATATTACTTTTGTGATTAAAAGAGTAAAATTAGGACCACATCATACCAATTAGAATAGCTACTATCAAAAAAACAAACAATAACGAGTGTTGGCAAGGATGTAGAAAAATCGGAATCCTTGTAACACAGTCAGTGGAAATGTGAAATGGTGCAGCCATTATGGAAAACAGTATGATGATTCCTTGAAAAATTAAAAATATAATTACCATGTGATCCAGCAATTTAACTTCTGGGGACACACCCAAAAGAATTGATTGAAAGCAGAGTCTCTAAGAGATATTCGTGTATTCATAGCAGCATCATTGACAATAGCAAAAGGTGGAAGCAACCCAAGTGTTCACCAACAGATGAATGGATAAACAAAAGTGGTGTTTACATAAAGTGGAATATTATTCAGTATTAAAAAGGAAAGAAATTCTGACACATGCTACAACATAACTGAACCTTGAGGGCATTATGCTAAGTAAAATAAGCTGGTCCCCAATAAAGACAAATATAGTATGATCCCACTTACGTGAGGTACATAAATTAGTCAAATTCATGGAGACAGAAGGTAGAATGATGATTGTCAGGGCCTGGGAAGAGTGGAGCATGGGGCGTTGTTGTTTAATGGATGTAGGGGTCCAGTTTCGCAAGATGAAAATGTTCTGGAGATTGGTTGCACAACAATGTGAATGTACTTAACACTACTGAACTGTACAATTAAAAATGGTTGAGATGGTAAATTTATGTATATTTTACCACAATTTAAAGAAAAGAGGTTCATTTTTGTTTTTAGGGAGAAAAACGACCCCTTTCTAACTCCTATTTCTCTAAATGCTTAATTGTCCTCTCTGAGGCCCATTTTGCCTGTCCTCACTTTGCCTCACCCATTTAGAGAACATTATAGAAAGATCCGGAAACTGAGAGTCCAAGATTCAGTTATCAAAATAACCATTTCTATTTGCACTTTGGACTTTTGGTTTTCCTTGTAATCCTGTGGGAAGGGTAAGGTGGGTTTTCTGTCATTCTAATTCTGTGGATGGGTAAACTGAGGGGTGACTTGTCCCATATCAGAGGAAGAGTTCAGACGCCAGTCCTTTGGCTCCAAAGCCTGAGAAGCAGGAGAAGGGGCAGAGAAGGAGTAGGCCTTGAGTGGAAAGTTCTGTGGCCCCGGGTGCCAAGGGCTGGAAGCAGGGCTCCTGAGAGGCAGGACTGGTTCCCATCCCTGAATTACACAGACCAGCAAAATCTCTTCCTTCTCAAAAAGACTTTGCGTCTTGACTGCCTTAGTTGCAACTTTTATATTTGCCAAATATATTTTAAAAATGTTAAAGCCAGCTATCATCTGTTGCCGTCATTTTAATACTGAAAGAATAGTCCTTTAAATGGAGTAAATTTTCCATATTGTCCTATCTTTTCACATTTCATGTAGCTTGGAGGAAAGTATGGCACCCACCAGCATTTGAGCACTTCTGGTCCATGTTGGCTGTGAAGTTATGCACTGTATCTGTTACTGATGTATGCAACAACATTTTAAATAACTTTGGCAGATTCAAGATTATCCCATGTGGTAGCCAAAATAATTCTTCCCCTCCAAAAATGTCCACATCCTAATTCTCAGAACCTGTAAAGATGTTATATTACATGGTAAGTGGATATTAAGGTTGCTAATTACCTGCTTTTAAAATAGGGAGATTATTCTGGATAATGGGGTGATCCCAGTGTAGTCACAAGGAACCTTAAACAGGGAAGAGGGAAAGAGAAGAGTCAGAACCGGAGAGGTGGCATTGTGAGACTCAACCGGCCAATGCTGGCGTAGAAGATGGAAGGTGGCCACAAGCCAAGGAACAAGGCAACCTTTAAAATCTAGAAAAGACAAGAAAACTATTCTACCCTAGCACCTCCAGGAGAAATACAGCCCTGCTTACACTTTGATTTTATCCCACTGAGATCTATTTTAGACTTCTGACCTTTATAACTGTAAGATCATATGTTTGTGTTGGTTTAAGCCACTAAGTTTGTGCTAACTTGTTACAGCAGCCATAGGAAACTAATACAGACTTCATGCAGCCTGGAGAAAAGTACGGCACCCACCTACATTTGAGGACTTCTGATCAATGTTGGTTATGAGGTTATTCACAAATAATTTGTTACTGATAATGAGGAAATCTATGTGCGAATAAGTTTTAAGTAATTTTTGAGCAGATTCAAGATTATCCTGACAGCAATGTCACTTTGTAAATTGCTTCCCTAAGTGGGAAAGAGGGAAGGTTATAGCTGGGGCTGAAAATCATGCATAAATCATGACTGCCTTTTTTTTTTTTAATTGAGCGCTTACTGGGCTTACCCTTAAGCCCAGCAATATGACTTTTAACAATCTGTCCTACATAAATACTCAGAAAAGTATAAAAAGATATATATCTTCAATGATGTCGATTAAAACCGAGTAATACCTAACACACGCAGTGCCTTCTGTTCTAGGAACTTTACATATATTGATTCATTTAACCCTTGCAATAACCTTAGGAGGTAGCCATCCTCAACGCCATCCTCAGTGTTTTATCTACATGATCACATTTACTCACCCCTCCCAAATCTGCAAAGTAGACACTATTAACATCTCTGGTTCACTTGCCCAAGAAAATGCAGCTAGTGGGTGATGGAGCCAGGATTTGAACCCGTCACCAGTCACAGAAGTGCATTGGGCATCCTTGTGCCATTGTTCAGGTGTGTTATCACACCTAGAGAAGGCCGAGAACCCTGGCCTAGCACAGTGGCTCTTAAGTGACACTCCTGCAGACACCAGGGCTCCCTGTGCTAGCTGGGCCACACAACACATCTGCCCTATCGTCAGCAGTGGCAGTCTTTTCCCGATTTATAAAAAAAAAGAATTTTTAAAAATAATAATTTCAATGGAAAGGCATTTTTCAAGTTCGCTTCTGCTCTGATATATTTTTCTTAAATTTTTATTACTTGGTTGATATTGTTTGAGGGTCTGTGTGCCAAACATAACCCTAAATTACATATTTAATCCTTTAAACTTAAAACATTAATGCTTCGTGGGTTTTTTTTGTTTTTTGTTTTTTCCTGCAAAAATCTTCGTGACTTCCAGGTACTCAGTCACCAATACAAAGATTCCTGGTTTGGAATCTGCTCTTTTGGTCACTTGCTGTTCCCCATAAGCAGATTATTTATTAGGCCTGAGATATCGAAACTCTTCCCCAAGTTCCCTTCAGGCTATTTTCTTGAGACTTTAGAGGTTTAAAGCAAATCGGGGATTGGCTAACAAAACATTCTGAAACAGATGAGTCACGGTTAAGTCTTGCCCATGAGACGTCTTGGGGATTCAAAGGGTCCTCCCCTTCTCTCCTTCCCTGCTCGCCCGGAAACCCGGCTGTGCTCGCTGGACACGCTCGCAGTGGCAAAGTCATGGCTGTTTCAGCACATTAATGGGATGAATTCTGGGAGTGATAAAGGGCAGAGAATGGAGGCGCTGAGAGACGCTTTTGTGTCTCCAAGACTCCGACCCCTTTGATGAAACAGATGTTTGGGCCAGGCCCTCCTTTACAGGGAAAGTTAAACCTCATTAAACAGCAGGAAAACTTCCTCAGTGGCAATGAACAGCCCACATGCTGGTCTTCCCTGGCAGCAGACGGGCTGGGGAAGAGGTGGTCTCCTGTCATCAAGACCTGCGTTCCCCCTGGGGACTCCAGCGCTGGTGTCTGTGACACGTGGTCACCTTGGAGGCTTTGATTTATGGTTGACTTTGGGGAAGGCCAGCCTCTGACCTTGGCAGCAGCCTGTCGCCTCGCCATGTTATCTCTAGATTGGGAGAACTTTCCATCAGGATCAATGAGCATCCCCAGTCTGTCCCCAAGACAGAGCTTCCCAGACACTCTTCTGATTCCAATGCAGCAGGAAGGTTTGAAATGGAACCCTTTCCAGATCCATCAGCGTCCCGGCGTGCACTGCACACAAATGTGGGCAAATCCAGGACTAAAATTCCCCGGTAAGTTGAAGCTCAGTCCAACATCTGAGAGAGAGGGTGCTGTATGTATCATCCACTGACCCATCAGGATTTCCTGGGTTTATTCTAAAGCATCAGCTGCCCAGCTGCCCTGCCAGGCTGCTTTAAAAAAAAGCAAAACAAATGACATGAGAGTTCCCCAAGGATGACTGTTCCTCAAAATCTGCCAAGTAGTCTATTCAAAGTTTAGGGCAGGCGTCCTCAAACTACAGCTCCTGGGCTACATGTGGCCCTCCTAGGACATTTATACGGCCCACCGGGTGGTTTTGCTGCCGCTGCCTGTCTTGCTTAGCAGCCAACTAGTCCCAGGCCCACAGTGCGCATGTGTGGAATGTGTGCTGTACTCTTCAACGGCCCTCCAACCCTCTGAGGGACAGTGAACTGGCCCCCTGCTTAAAAAGTTTGAGGACCCCTGGTTTAGGGTGTGAATTTGGGTAGGGTCAATTATTTCAGCAAAATTGTAGATTTAGAATTAACTTCCTTGAACTGGAAACATCTGCATGACACATATCAGCCAACAATAAGTAAGAAATCAGCCTAATGGATGGATGTAAAGAAGGAAGAAATATGTATGAGCTATGTTTAATTGAATGACAATAATAGCTAATATATAATAGCTAATATTGAGTACTTATCGTGGGCCACGCACGGTGCTAAGCACCTCATATGTATCAACTCAACTCTTGCAATGACCCTCTGAGGTTGATATTCTTATTGTCCTTATTTTATAGAAGAGGAAACAGAGTCACAGAGAGGTTAAGTAACTTGCCCGAGATTGCACAGCTATTAAGTGACAAAGTTGAGGTTTGAACCCAGGAAATCTGGCTCAATCTATATCATAATCACTGGTGTTGCCTTTACAAACTGTCTAAAAGTAGGTAGAGGAGAGAGTCGCCTCTCATAAGAAAAGTTAATCCTACTCAGTGTTCAAATTGGCTGTCTACGTGCATGTGTGTATGTGCAAGACACGTGACTATGCACGCATACACACAGCGTGAACTGAGAACACACGTAGCTCTCAGAACCCTCCTGTTTTCACCTCTTGGGAGCAGAGGAACAGGCCTTTCCCCAACGCTTTTTGGCAGGCCCTGAGGCAGGGGAGACCTCGCTCCAGCCGGGGACTTCGGCCACCGGGAAGCTGCCGGGAGGTGGCGCTGTGTCACTTTCCTACTCCAGAGCTTTTGTTTTCTGCGGGCTGCAGGTTGGAGGTGGGGAGGCCAATTTGAGCAGAGCTTGTCGCCAATTTCCCTGATTTGAAATCTCACTCTCTTCTGTCACTTCCTTCAAATGAGCTCGGAGATGTTCATCAGATGACAGTCCTGAAAACGAGCCAAAGCTGTTCTCTTAATCCCATCTCAGGCTGGATTTGAAAAGGGTGTTTCCAAACAAGGAGCAGATTTCATCTGTCAGAGTTACACTCAAGCTGACCTCTTGGCTTGCAAAAGGCGAGAGGAAAAACACACCAAAAGTCTCAACCACTTTGCAAAGACTCTGGTGCTCACTGAGCCACGGGCTCAGGCTCTGTTCACGGGGAGGTGCACCGACTGTCCGGTCCCCGGGAAACCCCAGGTGTACCTGGATGAACCCCAGCGCACCACGTCTCTCCGGGTCTCCGAGGACTTGCCCAACGCTGGTCCAAAGTGGCCCACCTCTTGCCGTCCTTCGAGAGGCTCCTCAAGTGCTAGAGGGCTCATGGCACCGCTGACATTTTGACATTTGCACATCAAATGAGCCGTGTACCAACTTACCGAAGGAAGAATCGCCCAGCCTGGTGGCGCTCAGGGCAGGAAGGGGCCCTAGAATAACTTAGTCTACCCCCCAGTTTTCCAGATTGAGCACATTGAGGCCCAGAGAGAGGAAGTAAATCCCAACCTGGGAAGAGCTGCAGCTAGCTCTCTGAGTGCCCTGGCCAGGACAACTGCCACCGCCTTAGGATGGAGTTTTCACCCTAAAGCACAGGAGGAGGACTAGAGCTTCGGAGTCAGACCGGCCTGGTTTTGAATCCCAGATCTTTAACTTTATCTGCGGGACCCTGAGAAAGTCACTAAATATTCCTGAGCCTCAGTTTCATCCGGAACGTGGGACAATACTAGCATTTATACCATGGGTTGTGGTGAAGAGTAAAGGAGATAACAACATACACATAGAAAGTGTCCAACATACGTTTCTTCGTCCTTCTTTGGTGTTATTTTAAACAAAATCAGAGAAGATGGTTTCGGATTGGGTTTGACACAATGGTGGGGACATGAGAAGCAAACTGTGCTTCTAACCACCCTGCCCTCAGACCACAAAGCTGCTTTGATCTTGATGTGTGAATATGGAATCGTCTTTTCTGTCCTTTTAGATCTGGAAACAAAGCCAGACTTAGGCATGAGCAGGCATCCGTATAACAAGGTGTTAAGGGATCTGGGATCTCCTCACCCCTAAATCTTTCTCCTATCTTTCTCAAAATCATCCATGGCAACCATATGTCTTCAATACTCTGAGGAAATGCTCTAACTTGGGAGCACATCCTTCCTCTGTAAACAATCAGATACCCCCATGAGTGTGATGGTGATATCAGTCACTAACACTTTAGTATGAATTTTTCCAATCAGACTGCTTTCTTGCTAATATCTGCATTAAGGGGACAGGTATTTTTATGGGGATAGGGGAAAAGCTAAAAAAGAAGGGATGTAATTTTTGAGATGAGCCAAGGGGGTGCCCCAAGTAGAGTTAGCATGAGAGCAGTTCAGATAGACAAAGGGCACTACAAGAAAATGCAGGGATTCAGAAACAAAGGCAGGAGGACACCAGAGTCAACTTTACCTGGGAAGTTTAGTGCGGTAGGTGTGTATGTAGGTGAGATGACTCAGGACTACCAAAAGGCCTTAGTGCCCTCCACCCACCCACCGACCCACAGCATCTGCAGGGCCCAAGGTCACGGACACGCCCAGCACTTGCGCCCAACTTGAAGCTCAGAGACCTTCCTAAGAAGCCGTGAATTTGAACTCTTCCTGACTCAGACAGGGCGTGTTGCCGATGGCTGACCTGGAAGAGGACTTTCATTCAAGCCACAGTTATTTTGCCCTGGGCCAGGCCGGGAAGATGACTAAGCCCTCAAGAG
This sequence comes from Mirza zaza, assembly GCA_008750895.1. Taxonomy (NCBI): domain Eukaryota; kingdom Metazoa; phylum Chordata; class Mammalia; order Primates; family Cheirogaleidae; genus Mirza; species Mirza zaza. The sequence goes on from VSMD01067474.1 coordinate 24,987, forward strand.
GCTCCCAGGCTAGGGAGGACGATAAACCACCCACCCCTGTCGCTGTGCCCTCTCATGGAAACGTCTGCCCGCAGCCCGAGAGGCCCTGGCTCACCCGGCTCGCCTCACGCCCCTCCCCGCCTCGAGGCGCCGCCACACTGGCCTCTCCCTGCCTCCCAGCCGCCTCTGCCAGGTACGCTCTGCTCCCGTCACTTCACAGGCGGGCTCCTTGTCATCGTTCCGGTCTCAGCTCAAAGGTCACCTCCTCTGAGAAGCCTACCCTGGCCTCCAAATTCCCCCCACCCCACTCAGTCCCTCTCTGTTAATCGCGTGTCACTGAACACTGAACACAAGCTCCGTGAGGGCGGGAGCTGTCCTCTCCCCACAGCTGCCCCCAGCGCACGGTGAACACACCGGGAGGCCAGCAGGGGAGCCTGGTTTCTGATGGACGGGTTCCTCTCGCCTCCCCCGCCCTCCCGCCCCTCTCGCCTCCCCCCCGCCCTCCCGCCCCTCTCGCCTCACCCCCGCCCTCCCGCCCCT
>VSMD01067477.1:0-32342 GCA_008750895.1 Mirza zaza
CCTGCACTCGAATGTTTATAGCAGCACAATTCATAATTGCAAGGCTGTGGAAACAGCCCAAGTGCCCATCAATCCAAGAATGGATTAATAAAATGTGGTATATGTATACCATGGAGTACTATTCAGCTCTAAGAAACAATGGTGATATAGCACATCTTATATTTTCCTGGTTAGAGCTGGAACCCATACTACTAAGTGAAGTATCCCAAGAATGGAAAAACAAGCACCACATATACTCACCAGCAAACTGGTATTAACTGAGCAGCACCTAAGTGGACACATAGGTACTACAGTAATAGGGTATTGGGCAGGGGGGAGGGGGAAGTGGGCGGGTATATACATACATAATGAGTGAGATGTGCACCATCTGGGAGATGGTCATGCTGGAAACTCAGACTTGTGGGGGGAGGGGGGAAAGGGCATTTATTGAAACCTTAAAATCTGTACCCCCATAATATGCCGAAATAAAAAAAAAGAAAGAAAGAAAAAAATTTACCATAAAAAAAACAAACAAACAAACAAAACAAAAGCAATGACCCACCTATTCCGGAATCTCTCCCCCATCCCCTTCTGACCGAGCCTCCAGCTCCAAGGTCAGCCGTGGGGATCCCAAGGAGGCCAGCAGACGTCTCCGTCTGGCCACCACCAGCGACCACCAGCACGTCTGCCTAGGTCCTAATGCCAGTCCACTAGTCCGGGGCTCCAATCTATACACTCTTTCCCCGGCTCTGCGTCCTATCCAGTGGTCTGCGGGAATCCCGGACGAGCCCCCAAATGTTATATTCGAGATTCACAAGGCCACAGGACAGAGAAACAGAGTCACCGAGGCTGTAATTATCAAAAAGCATTTTATTGTCTAGCTCGAGCTAGGGTCCAGGCCCCCAGAGTGCCAGCGCAGTGGCCTCTTCTCCGGGCAGGGACCCTCCTTTGTGTGTTAGTCCCCTTTTTATAACTCAGTTGTTTACACACTGGTCATGCATCCGCCCCACAGTGATTCTTACTTCATCCTGCCCCTGATAGGCTCCAACCTGTTCCGGGTCCTCGCTGAGAGACTCTGGTTTCCATGTTCTTTGTCTTTTTCCTCTGCATCCCATAATGTACTCATAATGCATTGCAGTTAGCAAACAAGCAGTAAACAGAAGCTGGAAGGTGTCCATTGTCCTTATAGCCCAGTATCTTACACCCACCACCACCCTCACACCCGGCAACCCGGCTGTGGGTCATCACTGATGGGCTGCAGCCTGCACTCAGTGCCTGGGCCCCCACTTGCTGTGGCCTCCAAGGAGGGAAACTTGGGTCTCCTGCACTGCCAGGCCCAGTCCTGATACCATCCCTGTCCTATTAACAGAGGCTCACAAAATTATTATTTTCCTGTCTCTGTTCCTTTGAATTTTTTTTCTTTTTGAATGATTTTAGAATTACAGGAAAGTTTCAGTGATGGTACAGAGTTCCCAGACACCTCTCCTCTGGTCTCCTGTTTCCTCACTGTTAGCACCTCACATTACCATGGTACGTTTGTTTCCACTAAGAGCCATCACTGGTGCATTTATGTTAACTGAACCCCAGACTTGATTCAGACTTCAACAGTCTTTCCATTAATGTGCTTAATTAGTTTCCTGAGGCAGCTTTGACCCAGGGCTGCACATGCATCAGTTGTCAGGCCTGCCCGGTCTCCTCTGGTCTCGGACAGTTCCTCCTGCTTTCCTTGTTTATCATGACATTGGCAATGCTGAAGGTACCAGTCAGGTATTTTGTAGATGCCTCAATTAGTGTCTGATGTTTTTCTGATGAGTAGACTGGGCTCATGAATGTTTGGAAAAAACAGCACAGAGGGCAAAGTGCCCTGCGCCTTCTCATCCCACCAAGCTGGAGGTTCATGAGCTCATGACGTGACTGGAGACGTGAACCTCTGTCATGTGGTTAAGGTTGTGTGTCCAGGCTGCTGCCCTTAAGTCACCCTTTCTCCCTTTCCACACTGTGCTTTGTGGAGGTGTGTACTAAGTCTGCCTACCCTTGGGGAAGGGGAAATATACTCCATCTCCTGGAGGGGTGGTTCGCTATTTGGAATTCTTCCTGAAGGAAAATTTGTTCATTTTCTGTCATTTATTTGTTTTCTTATTGACTTATTTATATCAGTGTGTACTCGTGTCTATTTATTTCATACTCTGTTGCCGCCTGAATGCTTCACTTGGTGTTCAGGCACTTAGTTTGGACATTTGGTATTTGTGCAGATGCCACAGGGAAAGGTCCCTGGGACAGGAAGATCAGCCAGCCACCCACTGTGGGCCCACCACTGGTGGTCTGCAGTGTAGATTCCTCCCACTCTTCTGATGCTGTACCTGCTGCTGCCTCAACTGCTATTTCCACTTGGGGACCTGCTAGCCTTGGACATTATAGGGAAAGATACAGTGTCTATAGAATCAAAACACACTGAACCTAAAGAATCATCAGTGACTCAGATGAGCACAACATCTTGTAAAGAGTTTACAAATTATCCTCATTGTGTTGATCAAAGCACACTCACTGTCTTTCCTTTTGTAGAATTTGTTCATACATTTATGCTTTATCTTTATGGCATACAAATGTATCTTCTATGCTGTATATGTTCTTTGCTAACATTTAGGCAATGATGCCGTCAGTTTGATCCAATCAAAATGTGAATTGTATTCATGAGCTCAGTACTTTATAAGTTTTAAGACTAAAACACACAAACGAATATGCTAGGAAACAAAAAGTAATCAAATTCTTAAAAAGTAAGTTCTTTATAATACTTAATATTTATCATGTAATGTTTTTGAAATCAGTTTTAGACCATTAATATTCTGATTTATTACCCATAAGAGGATGCATTTTTTTTGTCTAATACACTTTATGGGGACAAACCTCATTAATGAAAAGGGCACACTACTTTCCCTGTATGTTCATTTTTCAAACACATAGATTTATATGTCCTTCCCAGATTTTCTTGTAAGAATTTCTATTTTGGGTACTTCAGAGTACAGGCAAATAGGGAGACTTGATCACTATTTGTTGAATCTGAATATTCAAAGAACAAATACAGCAACTGAAAAGTAGATTTCTTGGTAAATATGAAGACATGAGATTTCTGCCAGTGTTGAAAAATGAGAGATATCACTAAAAGCATGTAGGAGTAACTACACTTATGTCAGAGAAAGTAGACTTTAAGTAAAAAAATCATAAAAATGGATGATAAAGGTCATTATTGAATGATAAATAGATCAGTTCAGCAAGAAGAGTGGAAACTCAGCCAACATCAGAGTACTAGATATATAACATAAGTGTTGTTAGAGCAAAAGGGAGAGATCCCAATACGATAACAGTTGGGCACTTCAATACCCAACTCTCATTATTGGACACATCATTTGGACAGAAAATCTACAGGGAAACATCAGGTGCAAACTGCAGTGCAGTCCAAAGGGCCCTAACAGATGATTGCAGAACATTCCGTTCAACAACTGCAGGATGCACAGTCCTCTGATCGGCACACGGAACATTCACCAGGATGGGCCACCCATTAAGTCACAAAACCTACAGGGAAACATGTCAAAATTTATTAAAGAATTGAAATTTATTAAGTTTATTAAGAAATTGAAACCAGATCAAGTATCTTCTCAGACCAAAAAGTCATAAAGCAAAAAAATCAGTAAGAAGAACTTCGGAAACTATATAAAATACATGATAGTTAAATAAATAACATGCTCCTGCATGACTATTGGGTCCATGAAGAAATTTAAAAAATTAAAAAATTTCTTTAAACCAATGAAACTGAAAATTCAACAAAACATATGGGATATAGCAAAGGCAGCACTAAAAGGGAGGTTTAGAGCAATAAATGCCTGCATCAAAAAAGCAGAAATATTTTGATTAAAAAAACCTAACAATGCACCTCAAGAAGCTAGAAAGGTAAGAATAAACAAAACCCAAAATTAGAAGAAAGAAAGAAATAATAAGGATCAGAGCAGAACTCCACAAAATAGTGATTAAAAATACAAAAGGTGGCTAGGCGGTGGCTCACACCTGCAATCCTAGCACTCTGGGAGGCCAAGGCGGGACTCGCTCAAGGTCAAGAGTTCAAAACCAGCCTGAGCAAGAGCAAGACCCCGTCTCTACTAAAAATAGAAAGAAAATAATAGGCCAACTAAAACTATATAGAAAAAATTAGCCAGACATGGTGGCGCATGCATGTAGTCCCAGCTACTGGGGAGGCTGAGGCAGAAGGATTTCTTGAGCCCAGCAGTTTGAGGTTGCTGTGAGCTAGGCTGACACCACGGCACTCTAGCCTGGGCAACAGAGTGAGACTCTGTCATAAAAAAAAAAAAAATACAAAAGGTCAATGAAAAATTTTGTGTGTTCGAAAGATGAAACTGACAGACTAAGAAGAGAGAAGACCTTACACAAATAAAATTAAAAACAAAAAAAGCACACATTAAAATTGATACCCCAGATCTAGAATATATTATCTAATATTGGATAATACTTTACACTGTTAGGAACCACTATATGCCAACACATTGGAAAACCTGAGGGAAATGAACAAATTCCTGGAGATGTATCACCTACTGAGATTCAACTGAGAAGAAATAGAAAAGCTGAACAGACTAGTAATGAGGAAAAGCATTGAATCAGTACTAATGTCTACTGGGAAGGAAATCCCATCACTGTATGTCTTCATTGCTGAATTCTATCAAACTAAAAGTAGAATTATTAACAATTCCTCTCAAACTTTTCCAGAAATTTAAACGTAAAGCAATTCTTCCTATCTCATTTTGTGAGGCAGGCATTACCCTTATACCAAACCAGAAAAGAGCACACACAACACAAAAAGAAAACTACAGGCCAATATCCTGAATGAACATAGATGCAGAAATCTTCAACCACATACTAGCAAACCAAATCCAACACCACATCAAAGGGATAATACACCATGACCAAGTGGCATTTATCCTGGCCTGCAAGGATGGTTCAACATACACAAATCTTTAAATGTGACACACTGCATTAACAGAATGAAGCACAAAAACCGTACGATCATCTTGATACATAGGAAAAAAGTATTTCATAAAATTTCCTCACTATAATATGCTCAATAAACTGGGTATAGAAGGAACATACCTCATCACAATAAAGGCCATATATGACAAGCCTATAGATGACATCCTACTGAATGAGGAGATATTAGATGCCTTTTGTCTAAGATCTTGCTTGATCATATATGAATGATCACACTGCTGTGATAAATGCTGAGCCAGAGCTGTGTGCACAGCATGTTAACAAGCACAGAAAAGGAGACTCTCCATGGGGCGTGGGGTCCAGAGAGACTTCCTGGGCATGACTGGGGCTTGAGTGTAAATGATGAATCTAGGTGACTAAATGGAGAGGAGAGGACACCCCAAGAAAATTGTATTCAGGTAAGTACAAAGAGTTTTATGGAACTGAAGGCCATGTGGCAGGAATACTGTAAGACATCAACAGTTCTCATTAATCCAGTAGTTATAGACTATATACTTGCCTCAAACACTGAACTGATGAATACCGAAATATTTCTTCTAGGGAAAATACAGGGTTAGGTTCATGCAAACCTCTGGTCACAACACTTTTGTCAACCTAAAGACCATTTGTGACATATAGGTTCATTTGGCAACATCCTTATAAAACTTACCAGTCTGAGTGTTGAGAACTTGTCCTTCCACATAACCCTTTTGCTATATAGCACTTAGCAAGTCCTTTTAAAATTCTTGTGCAGCCTCTTGATCTGCAGAATCTGATTCATTTGCAAGTTTAACATTTCTCCTGTCATATTATCTTTTGAAATATTTCAGCCTTTGCTCACTGACAGGGTTTAACATTTTTCTAACCACAAATTTCTTTGACTTTCAGCCTCATGATGTGCTCCACTACATTTTTAAAATCAGTTTTCATCTTATAAATTCACAAATGTAGCCATTTTTCATCTTTCACATAGTTTTATGACATACTATAGATGTTAATCTAGCATTTTCTGAGTAACCGCATGTACAAATTGGTGAATTTCCTCTTGTTCTGGATTCACCATACTGTTGATTCCTTAACATTGAACTCAGGGCCAACAGCCTATAACTCACTCCTGAATGAAGTATACCTAATACATGTATTTTCTCCATAAGATGCATCACAGCCACTTGCACTTAGGGACACTAACGAGACAGCTCTTCAGCATCATGTTCCAAAACGATTTCAAACAGCAAAATCTTCAACAGAAGTACAAAAATGTGAAAAATGGGACACTATATAAACTCCAAAAGGATACTCATTTACAGTGTATGTTTACAATATGAGAACTGAAACAAGGCAGAAAGCATCAGCTTGTTAGACCTCAGCTGGTGTTATTTTCTTTTTAGCTCTGCACATGTCCGAAAATAACCATGAAAGTGCCCTGAGATATATATGTCTAGCAAGCAGACCATTTCACAAATGCAGACTCTGAGTGACAAGGCCTGATGGTGATGTGAGACAAGCAGGTGGCAGCTGCTGCTGAATGAAAAGGTTTACTCTTATCCCGAGGAGTTTGGGAGGAGCCTGGGAGTTGCCATTGACACATATTAAGCAAGGCAGTGGCATAATCTGTGTGTAGAAAAACACTTTTTCTAAATGTGAATTGTGGTTTGAAGAAACAAAGACGGGAGACTGGTTAGAAGGAGGATGTATGAGGACGGACAGAAGGATGAGTGTGAATGAACTGAGCTGGGTGGAGATCTGAGGAGGAGCTGACCCGAGAGCCCTTTGGGTCCTCAGGCCCAGGTACTGGGTGGACGTGAGTAGTGTGAGGGAGCACAGCTTCCTCGCCTAGGCTGGCTAACAAATGCCATGCGCTTTCCCTGTATCCTCCTTGCATCCTGCCACCCCCACAAAACCACTCCCTGGCAACAGAGCACAGTAGTGAGATCATAGGCTTTAGAGTTAGTAGAATCTGACACTCAGCAGCTGTAGAACCTTCAGTAATTAAGTTATTGGCTGTTCTAGCCCTCAGTTTCCTCATCTGTAACATGAAAATAATAATATGTCTTTATAGTACCATGTGGTCTCTTTGATAGAGAACCTAACTCAGATCTAATTTCCTGGCTTGCCCAGTGGCACTCTTCCAGAGAGCAGAGGTATTGAGCTTCTGGCCAGGGGCATCTGAACGCTGCATTACGAGGCCTCCTGTGCCCTCAGAGGAGCTTCTTCTCACCCACTGTCACAGTCCCTCACTCCTGTCGACTTTGATGCTGGGAAGGGGAACATGCACTCATTTTTAGACTTGCTCTCGTAAGCTACTTCCATTTTGCTAATACTTTTATTTTTCTTTTTTGGTCATTTTTAATGGACACACATGCCCTACCAGCTGCTGCCTCTTGATCTTATGGACTTATATGTAATATAAATATTGGCAACAGAGTTCTACTCACTTGGGTCCTCACATTGCTGTTTGGGGTGTGGAATGGTTGGGCATCACCACGTTGGGTCCTGCATGGAGGATGGGGGTGGGGAAAGTTTTTAATGGTATCAAACAGGAAATTTCAATATGATCCTGTTTCTGATACAAAAGATTTCTCTGTTCAGCTCCTACCCCAAATCTGGAAGTTCTTTTTCCTACCAAAGAGTGTGCCAAACCCTTTCCTCCACTGCTGTCCATTTTTAGTTCCACAGAACATGAGCTCAGAAAACAGGGATGGCTGTTGTCTACAGAGTAAAGCCTCTGCCTTCAGCCTCAGGGCCAAGAATAGAGGCAGAGGGGATGGAGAGAAGAGGGAGAGAGAAGAAAAGAGAGAAAGAGGTGGAAAGGGGAGAGAAGAACTGAAGGAGGGAAAGGGGAAGAGACAGAAGAGACAGAAAGGAGAAAGGCCACTCCCTAGGGAATAAGTACACTAGACAACAGATCTTTGGCAGAAATATTAGAAGAAGCAGATGTCTCTAGAACACCATGGGTGAGGATTCTTGAAGGGAGCCCACTGCAAATAGTTATAAGTACCCCAGGACCAAGAAATTAGACATTGAAACCAGAATCCCTGGGGAAATTATGGATAGCATTTTTAGTATTTTTCCCAGTTAACTCTATAGACAATTGCATGTAGCTCCTGTTGTGTTGGAAAGCATCTCAGAAACTTTCAATGAATCCCTTTGTTGTCTTCATGAAGTCCCAAGGTAAGAACCCTGCCGAGAACGTATATGTACATGGTGTGATGTGGGCAAAGCAGGTAAGGAGTCCTGCTCTAGAATGTGCCTTAAACAGACTTAAAATGGTCTGATTGTCCTTTCTCAAATTCTGATAATAATGCCTGTGCTTTTCCTGACTTGCCATTAACAAAAAAGTATTTCAATGACTATTTACATGTGGGGCATGTTGTGTGCCCACCCAGAGTTGTGCCTTCATGACCATGACCTGGTCCTGACCAGAATCTCAGTCTGAGTGACTCTGGAGGGAGGGGGGAAGGAGATGGGGAAAGACATCACTGTTCAGCACATGGAGGCCTTGTTCCCAGCACCGTGCTTCCACGTATGTTCTTAATTAATTGTCCCACCAACTCTGATTACCATGTCCACTTTCTGTATAGGAAAGCTTGAGGCTTAAAGAGTTATGTAATTCAGTCAAGATTATAGATTAAGAATAGAGAAAGGCTAGAATTCCATCGGAATTGTGTCTAGTGCCTGTGGTCTCCATGGGAGGTGTGGGCAGACCTCAACCAAACCTAAGCCTTTACTCTTGGCCCTGAATAGTACAGCATATTTCCAAACAAATTTCTTATATTAAATAATACCCTACTTCTAAGGCAGACCAATGAATAGTAGGAGTGATACTTGGTTATGGAAAAAGATGTAGAGATGGAAAATAAGCATGGGCAAAAGAAGACAAGAACTGACACTGTTTTACCATGGTAAAGTCATTGTGCCTAAGATTGTCTCAGACCTGTGATGGCGCATTGCCAGGCCAAATAGGACACATCCTTCAAGAAGTGGCTCAAATGTTACCTGACCCCTATGCTGTCCCAGCTTCATACTTCCCTCCCCTGAATCCCTTTAGCTCAATTCAAAGGATTTCATACATGACATTGCTTCTCAGGGCTGGATATATTCCCACCTTGCCTCCCTCCACTTCCACCCACCCAGCTAGTGATAGCTTCTAAGTGGGCAGAAAATATCCTTAACTAAGTAGGCCTCTGGTCACCATACCAGAATCAACTCAGGGGACAACTTTGTGGCTGCCACCTCAGAACAGGTAAAAACAACATGCATCCTGCCAGATGGACCTACTAGTGTTACTCGCAGGCCAGTGATTCTTAAGCTTTTTGGATTGTTAATTTTAAAAACTTCAGAAAGTTTTTGTTTACATGGGCACAAGAGTTTATCCAATTGCAGAGTTAGAGGAAACTCTGTCCAATTCCCTCATTTCTGTCAACAATTGCAAGCTCTCAGGTTCACCAAGCCCACCATGAGGTTTGACAATTCACTAGAAAGTCTCAGTGAAAGCTATTATACTTAGGGTAATGGATTATTGTAAGGAAAAGATACAAACTAAAATAGCCAAGGGAAGAGCACATAGGGAAGAGTCCAAGGAAAGTGCCAGAAGTGTAGCTTCTGTTATACTCTCCTGGGGGAGTCAGAATGCATTAGTTTCCCAGCATCAGTATGTGACCGGACACACACAGGATTGCCAACCACAGAGGCTCAACTGAGCCTCAATAACCAGCGTATCTTTTGGCTCTATTACATAGGCATGGTTGACTGTCTACATAGATGATCTCAGTCCCCTCCAGGGGTAATCCAAAGCCCCCACTCCCACTCTCAATCGTATTGTTAGACTGTCCACTGTGACCCAAGGTCCCCAGGCAAACACAGATTATCTCTCAGAAAAGACGCTAAGGTGAAAACCTAGCCCTCTCTTTGGGCAAGGTTAAATTATTTCTTATGCAGTGTGTTATACCTACTGATATTTACCATATTAGAAATTAAAAGAAAATATTAAAATGTTTATAAATTTATGTAAAAATTCGATATTATATGTTAACATAGATACATAGTTTTATGGAGGGAAAAAACATCTGAATTTTTCAAAAAAAGAGAAATCAGTAAGAAAAGGATAGCAATATTACATAATTTGTGCAAGTGTCTTTAATGACTGGTCTAATTTGAGTCTTTTCAGGTAACTGTGGATATTCTTCTTTGATAGTACACCAAAACTTGACTAGATTTAGTTTCTTAAAGGCTAATTGTAATGTGGAATCTGAAACATATCAATGGAATTTATGTACTCTGTTACATGACAATTTGTTTATCTTGCACTTTACCTAGATCTTTTATTCATGTATACTTTTGTACCATCATTTGGAAAATATGGCTTTACTGAGTTATGCAGAACTTCCAAATGTTGATTTATTTATTTAACCAATGTCAAAAATTACATTTGTTTTACTGCTAATTTCATTAGAAAAGTTTACATACTGAGAATCTGTTAAGTTCATGGTAAGCACAAGTATTTAAAAATTATTTTTTCTTCAAAGCTAAGATTTTAAAATGAGCAATATATGTTTTCTTTGAAGTTAATTCTTTGAAATTAATTATTTTAACAAAATGTCACCAAATACCCAAGTTTAAATATTCACAGTTTTTCGGTCATTCTTTTGAGGCAAAATGGAGTTTTATGAAAAAAGAAGCTAGTTCAACTCACAACTCAACAATCATCCAAGTGCTTTTCCTCAAGGCAACCATCATTGGCAGTAGAAGTGTTTTGTGTATATTTTCCATTTTGTTATACAGAATATTAAAAAGCCATGAACTCAAGGGTTGAATTTTAATAAAATTAAGAATTTTTATTGGCTTATCTAGGATATTTTTAAGTGATGTTGACATTGTGCTACCCGGCACTGCTTTTGCACCATCAGTGAAAAGGTTCACACAATGAAAAAGCTAAATAATGTCTTAGTATTGCTATGAAAACAGTTTGGATCTTGCAAATTCCTCTTTCCCTAACGAGTCTTGGAATTCCTGGGATGTGATGGACCACGCATCCAGAACTCCTATCCCATAACTGCTAAAGCTACATAGGCTATAACCTAAGGGTAGCTCAGGGTCTTCCCAATCTCTTTCCTTCCCCCTCCTCCCTGCCCAAAAGAGGTCAGCATGAAAGAGCCAAAGGGTTCTTTAGCTTTGGAGATTAAACCTCCCTCACTCCTGATAAAACTGTCACTTTTCTTCATTCAGTTATTTTAATGACCTTCTCCTCTACATTCCAAATATAGTTTCATCTGCTTTACTGTTACAGTTACCTAAAATTCCAGTGTGTCCTCCTGAAGAGCTTCCCCCACCCCCCAAAGAGTCCTAAAATGAAGCTCTGTCCTCCTGAAGAGAGGAGACAGCTGGATTCCAATGAGACCACTGCAGCCACCCCTTTTTGCCACATGGGGTCACTACTAAAAATAAGCTCTACACAGCATGACAGTGGACAGTTATCCAGAGCTGCTAGCCCTCTGTGGGTGCTGCTGGCTCTCTTCCCAGACCCACAGCCTTGGCACCCTGTCCAAGCCCACTCCCACCATGGGATCAGGGTGTCCTAAGTTCATGGTCTTTAACTCACACTCCCTTGCTCAGCCACGTTCTCCAAACCGGAGCAAGAGAGAGTTGCCTGGAGGAGCTTCTGCACCACCACACACTGCTCCTCCACCCCTGCCAGCCTGGACCTCCTCTGTCTTCCTTGCTCTTTGCCACCTTTGAGCTTTCACTGGGGTCTGTGTGGCTTGGCTCAGGCATCCCTGGGAGCCTCAGTGGGCACCCAGCATCCAACCTGTGAGACACAGAGGACTCTTAGCTTTGTCTGCCTCCAGCTGTTGTCTTCTCTTCCTCCTTTGCCACTCCCCTGCTATTTTCCCCATGGCTCTGAGTCTCCATATATCGTGTAGCAAAGTGCTATGAAACTCGATGTTTGTTTTCCATTTTTTCTTTCTGTTAGGTAGGTAGTGAGGGATTCCAGGTCTCTTAGGGATAAAAGTGGGCATTGCTGTGATTCACCCCTTGGAGATAGGCTTTCAAGAGAGGCTCATGGGAGATCTACATGTGCAGTAGGACTCATGTCACGCAACTCCCAACTGTCCAAAGTGGTTCCATGGTGACATCTGAACCATGAAGGAGGTCCCTATCCAGCCACTATAAAACAAAACAGACCATAACCAATCCGCTTTTGTGCTCTTCCTTTTGCTGCAACAGTGGGTTCAGTTGTCATATGTGGTGTACGTATCTCACCCTGTAATCCTATATCTTGCTCTTGCCCTATAATCCTATCTTTTTCTCCTCAGTGAACCTCATTTTTGTGCTTGCCTAACTTTGGTGAATCTGGTCATTCTTTGGCTATGAACACCCCAAAAACTGACATTTCAGACTGAAACTTGACATTTCTACTTTTATTTCCTTTATATTTCTGTAGGGTGAAAATTTCCTATTTCCATTAGTTTTCCTTTATTTTCATTAACTGCTTTTAATTGTAAAAGAAATGAAAGCATATGATAAAAATTGTAATGATAAAAATGCTATAAAATAAAAAGCAAGAAAGACCTCTGGCCTCCAAATCCTTGTCTCTGGAGGTGTTATTGGTCTCTTGTGTCTTCTTCCAAAAATTATCTATCCACATAACACGTGTCAATGGAAAAGAAGACCAACTCTGTAAAATAATTTTAAAGAGATCTATTCTGAGTCAAATTTGAGGACCATGACCTGGAGCCACACCTAAGAAGACTTGAGCAAGTGGACTCGGTGTGGCTGGGTTACAGTTTGGTTTTATACATTTCAGGGAGATGGGTTACAGGTGAAGTCACAAATCAATACATGGAAGGCATACATTGGTTTGGGCCAACAAGGTGGGCCATCTCAAAGGGTTATGTAAATGGAAGCCCTGCAGGTGGGGTTTAAGTCTTCCCATAGTTTTAGGCCTGCCATTGAGTTACAAGGGGTATCTCCAAGAAGGTGGGGGGCATGATGAGGCACGTCTGACCTCCTTCCTTTTGGCCAGTAACTCAGCTTTAGGGTATTTCTGGGGTCCCCTTGGCCGAGAGAGAGTGTCTTCAGTTAGCTGGGGAGGGCTTAAGATTTTATTTTAGTTCACATCTCAATTCCATTATTGGTAGGTCACGTTCTTTTTTCTGTCCATAAACCTTATCTGATTCTGGGGGCTGCCTGATTTGCAAATTGTTTTTTTTTTCTTTCTTTCTTTTCTTTTCTTTTTTTTCCTTTTTTTCTTTTTTTGCTCAATTAAACTCTGTTAAATTTAATTTGTCTAAAGCTTTTTCTTTTAACACAAACATAGTCCTCACCTTTTATTGTGTCAATAGAAGCTTGCTATTCACAGATATAGATTTTTTTCTTTTTCACTTGTATCATGGAGATTGTTTTATATCAGCATGTGAAGAGCTACTACTGTATTTGTAAGGACTGTACCCACAACATAAATTGTGGACGTACCATCATATATTGAATAGGTCCTCATTTTCATAGGAAATAAAAATTGTTTCTGTTAAGTTTACTTAGAGTGGGAACCCTAAAAATATTATAAAGCCTGTGAAACAAAAGCTGCAGGAGTATAGAGAGGCCAAGGTTATAAATCTAACTTTGACCACAGACAGGTTCAGCCATGCCAGCATTCTTATTCCCACCCCCCATAAGGATGTAGCTCCCCCTCCCCCATCTCTACAGGCATTACTCACTCCCCCCCACCAAAAAAACCCTCTGTAAAACCCAAGGTTTTTCCCTCCCTCGGGGTGGATGCTTTTTCACCCCTACACATCTGCACCCGGATGCTCAAAATAAACAGCATTTTGCTACACATGAGGCTTCGTGTGTCTCTCTCGTGGCATACTGGGTGGACACAACCTTTGGGTCTCTAGCAGGCAAGGCTTGCAACTCAGAAAGCAGTAGGCAGCAGCAGCTAGCCCTGGGCTCACTCCTAAGTCTCTGGATTACTGGTAAGGTTTCCATGGATCTTTGACTAAATTGAGAGAGGCCAGTCTCCTGGTTGACCAAGAGTCCCTTGGAGCCAGTAACCTCCCCTGGCTCTGATGAGGTGGCTGAGAGAAGTCCTGAGCCATGCAGGGGTCCCTCTCTAACTTGTCTCTGATCCTGGAGTATAGGCAGAGCTCTCTAACTCAACTGAGGTAAGGTAACTGCCCACCCAGCCCCTCCTGAACCAAGCTGGGGGACAGACACCAGACCAGGACTCTGATCTTCCTTGCTGACCTCCAAAATCCACACCCTGAGGTATCTTGTTCCTGGTGAGTGGGAGCTCACAAGCTCCTTCTCAGTTGCTTATCGTGCTCCTTCTCATTCAACTGGAAGCTGTTCCCAACCATTCTCACTCTTGTTCCTCTACTCATCTCTACTCAAAAGTCCCACTGGGAGCGGAGGACTCTCGGCCCCTGGGCCTCTGTTGGACACAGGGACGCCTGTTCTGACTCACGCTCACATGCCTCCTCACTCCTGTAACATTTCCTCATTCTAGGGATGTCTAGAATTGAGTAAAATTGGCCTTGTGTGACCCCTACTCTTTCCAGGAACATGGGAAACTCTCATCTACTCCTCCTCTCAAAACACTAGGTCTCACTACAATTTCTGTCACCGAAATGACAAATGGTCTGAGCTTCCCTATGTCCAAGCCTTTGTTACCCTCCACTGTTTTTCTGTACAAGCTATAATCTGGCTCAAATCTTCCTGCTACACTCTAGACCTTCCACCTCTTTCTCCCCTTTGCTCAGGACCAACTTGAAACCTCAGATCCTGACCCTTGTAATCTCATTTCTCTTTTATACAGGTCTTCCCAACCGGAATTCCCTCAGCCTAACCCTCTTCCTGCTCCCTGCCCTCTTCCAAGCCCTCCTACTAGTCACTCTTACTCGAGTCCTGGGACCTGCATACTCTACTACAAGCGGTTTGTGCCTGCTCAGGGAAGTGGCCGGGGCAGAAGGCATCATGCGGGTGCATGTCTCTTTTATTTAACTCAATCTTATGATCTGATCTGGCATGACCCTTACACTATTCTCTACTCTATCCCATGAGGAGAAGAAGAGGGTTTGGCTTAATGCCCAGGTACATGGTGATTAAATCCATAGACGTACCCCTGCTCAGCCAGTGGGGACAATTACCATCCCTAAAACAGGCCCATTATGGGATTACCAAGTAGGAACACTGAGTGAACTTTACTCCTCAATATGCATTTTATTTCCCAATCTGAGTCTGACATCAGAGGCCAGCTCCAAAAATTAGATGAAGGCCCCCAAAGCCCACAAAAAAAGTCTCCTAAACCTGGACTTCAATGTCTTCAATAACCAAGATAGGGAGAGGCAAAGAAAAAAGAGAGTGGGACTGACGACAGCCCCCAAAACAGAAAAAAATATTTTCAATTCGTGGCTGCCCTGTAAAGGAGTTTTTCCAGAGAGTCACTCAAAAAGGCCCCAGGCAAGTAGACAGCAAGGACATACCCTTCTACAGGAACTGAGCCCGGCCTCCACTACCACTCTGGGTCCCTTGAGTAAAATGCCCCAGGAAATGGGATCCACCAGGACTGTGCCCCCACTGACAAAAGAAGGGCACTGGAAGAGCTAGTGCCCTCTTTGTAAAATGGGAAGATCGCACCACCATTCTGGAACTGGCTGCCCTCCCTAAATGGGCATCTTGCATACACACAGCCCCTCTGGAACTGCTTCAGCCAGATGGGCACGTCAGGCTTTGCAACAGACTGAACTTCAACACAACAGGATGGCCGAGCCTTAGATGACTCTCTGACATAGGTGAAAACACTGGAGCCATATCCTCTGCTCTTCCTGAGTTTTCAGGGCCTCTCTTTCCCTCCCCTAGCCCCATCAGAGTAAAAGATAAAATACAAATCCCCTGTGTATTCCACAGCTTCTGTCCACTGGGAAATAAAGTATTTGCCCACCTCTTTTGTACTTCTCAATTACTCCCGGTGGGAAAAGACCTTATGGCTTCCTCCCTCTGACTTATGGAAAAGCTTAACTGAAACTTTATGTGCAACTTTTCCCTGGGATGCTCTGAGCTTTCAAACTATAAAACTTTATGCCTTACCTCACCTAAAATTGTATGTTTGTATGTCTATATGTTTGTGTGACCATGTATATGTAATGTTTCACTACCAAAATAGGTAAAATAACTCTAATTAATTGACTTAAAGTAAGTGCTTACATCAAATATTTCATTAAAAACAAAATAGAAAATAACTTGTGAGTAAGAGAAAGAGATGTAAAGAGGCAGTAAGTGTGGAAATATATTTTTGGTAAGAAAGGATCCTGTATGGAACTTTTTTGTCCTAAACGACTGGTTATTTGTGAAATGAAAAAGGACAAAACAAAAAGTTTTAGGCATGTTTGGTAGATTGTGCAGGTTGAAATAAAGTTCATAAAGGGAATTTTAAAAGGAATTTAGTGGGTGATAAAACAAAGTTTTCTTAAAATATTGTCACTCTTATTTATATCTGCCACAAGGCTGTATCAAATTCCTAAAGTTCTAGTAAGCCTTGATATATATTATCAATGATAATTATATATACTAAATTATGTGTCACAAAAATAACCAAATTTCCTTTACATCTATAGCCATGACTATTGCAAAATCTTTACCATCCATGAATAGTGGTTGTTTTACTCTGATTCTTCCTAAACAGCGGTTTGTGATCAACCCAAGTCCAAGATTTACTTCTTTAGAAAAATGTCATGGAAAGAACTAAAAATATTTTTATGGCTTTTCATTTAAAACATTATTAATTCTCTTGCTTTACTTTCCGAAACCATTGAGGTAGTATTAAGTAAATAACAAAGTTATCTCCTAGATTTAAACTATTAAATTCCACCTGGCCCAACCTTATTTATCCTGTCTAGGCCTAAGTGCTTTTGCAAAAGAGACAGGCATACAAAAATGTAAAAACCGTTTTCAGGAGATAAAAATTAGTAATTTCGGTTGGTTCCCTTGTGTTTCCCCACCATCCTCACCTGGCACCAACCTGCCAGCCATGAAACTCACTGGACAGCTTCTTAAAGTGACTGCAGCAGCACTTACAGCCTAGAGACTAGATTTTACCCAAGGATTTCCCAGGACAAACTGAGCCTCCTTCAACTTTAAGTAATTCTTTCACTACTTCCACCACTACAGCTAAGCTTCTGGAAGTCCTGTCCAAGAGTCATCTCTCTAGACTCAAACCTACAGGCCCTTGTGAACCTGTTTCATCCATGGTGAGTTCCCTGAAAGTCCAGCCCATCACGTATACCAGGCTCCAATAACACACTGTGGTACATATGGCTTCTTGTCGTGCTTTGCCTCCTCTTTATAGTTCTCGTGTCACTCTATGAATGCTGCCACAGCCCAGCTTACATACCAGGCTGGTCAGTCTTTTGCCCATGCTGGGAGCCCTAATAATAATAACCTTACTTTCCATCCCCCACTTTGGGTGATCTAGGTGCCTACAGTCCAAAAAAATCTCTCTACCTTCTCAAAACTATGACCTCTTCTCACCATACCTGATCTTAAGTTCTTAGTTAAGGCCCCTACTGGCTCTACCTTCAGCTTTCATTTTCAAACTGTACATTCTCCACTATCTAATAACATTCAGGCCCTATTTCTCTTCAGTAAAACCCCATCCTTCCTCTACGTTCTCTATGATCTAGTGACATTCATATAAAACCAAATTCAGGCCCTATTTTTCTCCAGTAAAACCCCATCCAACCTCTATTCTAACTTCAAGACTATCCATTTTCAACCCCCTCCCTTTTAATAAATGAACTCCATAAAAGATCTCTTCACTCCTTCTCAGCTCGAAGTAGCTACAGAATAAAGATCTCTGCTCCTTTTCCCAACTTCTAGGTTCATTTTACATAAAAATTTAGTGTTAACAACAAAAAGCAGAAAGTGTTAGAGTGGCCTTGAATGTCCAAATTTTCTAATGAAAGCTATAGATCAATTCTGAGCTCTTCCTGCTCTTTGCTAGCTCTCTCCCAAACTAGCAGGCAACCTCCTGGGACTCTGTTTTCACAAACACCTAAAAGATTCCAGAAAAAAAAATGTAAATCTTTCTCTTTACATTTCCCCAGCTCACAGCTTTTAGAATTTGTTTTACAGCCTCAAGATATTCCTGGAAAACTCCTGGACAGACTGCAGGGGGTAAACTCCAGACCTTTGTTTCCTGCCCCAAATCATATCTCAGGGACAAAATTCACATCCAATGAAATAGGCCTGACTACATTTCAGAATAACCAAATCTCCAGGAAGAAAAGAAACAAGAGTCAACAAGACAATGACACCCACTCCCCAATCTTTCTAATTTTTAATTTTTCCTTTTCCCATAACTTGCCCTTCCTTTTCTTATAATAAAAAGGGTGGAATGTTAGGTTTACTTAGAGTGGGAGCCAAAAAATATAAAGCCTGTGAAACAAAAGCCACAGGAGTCTGGAGAGTCCAAGATTCCATATAAATCTACTTTGATGATAGACAGCTGCAGCCACAGTGGCATTCCTATTCTCCCTGATAAGGATGAAGCTTCTCCCTCCCCTATCTCTGCAGGTGGTACTCACTCCCCTTCCCCCTGTAAAACCCAAGGCTTTCCCCTTCCTTGGGTAGATGCTTTTTCACCTCCACCCATCTGCACCCAGATGCTCAAAATAAAGATCTTTTTGCTACATATTTGGCTTTGTGTCTCTGTCTTGGCTCTGGACCTAACAGTTTTTGGTTTTTTTTTTTCAATACAAATAGTGCTTCAGTGAAATGTGTATGTACACGTGAAAATATAGATTCAAGTTCTAGATGTAGAGTCATTAGGTCAAAACTATTTGTTTTGAAAATGTTAATGGGTACTGTCATATTGCCTCCACAGAGGTTGCCTTCTGTCATCGGTGTTGGAAATATTGTTCCCTGTGTGTTGCCTTTTGGCATTGTTTACTACATTGCTTTTGCCATGGAGAAATTTTGAATTTTTTTGAAAATAAGTTAATTTTTATGCTTTGCAGATAAATTCATGTAGTGCTTTTAATGTTTATTTTAATTTCAGCATATTATGGGGGTGCAACTGTTAGGTTACGTATATTGCCTTTGCCCCACCCGAATCAGAGCTTCACACTTGTCCGTCCCCCAGACAGTGTGCATCACACCCATTAAGTGTGAATATACCCACCCCTTCCTCCCCTCTCCCATCTGCCTGACACACGATGAATGTTACTACTATCTATGCATTTAAGTGTTGGTCACCTAATACCAATTTGATAGTGAGTACATATGGTGCTTGTTTTCCCATTCTCCTATCAATGAATCCATTGATTCATGTTTTCTTTTGTGTCTCCAAGTATAATTATAATTTTCATCAATGTATGGACTTGATATTTTATATTCTTAAGTTTATCTGTAGGTTTTTATATTAATATTTTTGTAGCATTTATTAAATGGAATATTTCTTCCACTAAATATTTTCTCTTTTGTCTTCAATTTTATACTCTTGTTATTGAAAACAAAATAAGTATTTTTTTCCATTTAGATAAAATCATATTTCATCAATGTCACAATAGAATTGAAAGGGAGGATATGAGGAAGGTTTGTTCTAATCATGAAGCACTGAGGAGGACTCGCCACAAAGAAAACATGCATTTAGGAAAGATTAAACTTTGTTTTACTTAAGATGTAAAGTTCCATCCATCCGTCCATCCATCCATTCATCCTGATTTTCCACTCTATTCAGGAAAGGCACAGTGCAAAAGCTCAAAATATAAAACAATCAATAGGATGATGGCTTTTATGATTGCATGTGAAGCCAGGTATGTGCTTGCATGACAATTTCTATTTTCCTTTATAGGAATTCTAATCTCACTCTGTCACATTCCTGAACTATAAATTGAGCCAGATTTTCCTCATTCACATGGTGATTGGAATCAGTGGGAAATGAGAGGCTGAGAAATTCCATTTCAACTGCAATGTAAAATGTGGATCTTTTTGTGCTTGAGGAGCCCCCATTACATAGAAGACATTGAGGTCTATGATTTTTGGTATTATGCAACAATAGGGATTTTAGCTTGCCAGATATCTGGGGACAAAGGGATTTTAGAGACATTCTCCATCTTTGGGAACTTAAGAGGGTACGTTGTCTGACTTATTTTGTTTTTTATGATTGAAATAACATATATTGAGGAAAGTGCACAAATCTTAATTGTACAACTATGTAAATTTTTGCATGGCTACACACTCATGTACCCACGCCCCAGATGAAGATATAGAACATCTCCAACCTCCCAGAAGGTTCCCTCATGCCACTTCCCAGACTATACCTCCTCCCATAGCCATAATTCTATCTTTATCATTATAGGTTTGTTTTACCAGTCTCGAACTTCATAAAAATGGAATTATATGCTACGAACTCTCCCTCTGGTCATAGTCTAGTCTTTGGCCCATAATTATGTCTGTGAGTCACTATATTGATGCATTTAGCAGCTGTCCATTCTTTTTATTACTGTGTATTATTCTACTGAAGGATCAAAGTTCATTATATTTATCTATTATCTTGCCAATTGACATTTCAGTTTGCAGTTTGGGGTTACTATGACTAAAGCTGCTATGAACATTCTTGTACATATCTTTTGGTGGACATGTTGCCTATTACTCTTGTTATTTACCATGGAGTAGAATCTGTTAGTATTTTTAGATTCTAAAACCTTTATTTTTAGATAAGATACATTAGTTTTTATCCCTGAATGTGTTTACAGATATATGTTTTTTGTTGTTTCAAAATATCAATTAAGTGGGTACATGTTTTTCTTACATGGCTATCTTATATAATGCTTAAGTCAGTGTTTCTGGTGTGCCCATCACTAGAATAGTGTTCATTGTACCCAATAGGTATGGTTTTTTTTTAAAAAAATTATTTATTTTTATTTCAGAATATTATGAGTGTAAAAATACTTCGGTTACATATGTTGCCTTTGCACCACTCAATCAGAGCTACAAGTGTGCCCAACCCCCAGAAATCATGCACCACACCCATTAGGTCTGAATTTACGCATCCCCTCCTCCCTCTTCCACCTGCCTGATGTCTTATGAATATTACTTCTATATGTGCACATAAGTATTTATCAATTAGTACCAATTTAGTGGTGAGTACATGTGGTGCTTGTTTTTACATTCTTGTGATACTTCATTAAGAAGAATGAGTCCAGCTCCATCCAGGATAGTACACAGGGTATTATTAGTTCATCATTGTTTTTTGTGGCTGAGTAGTACTCCATGTTATAGATATACCACATTTTATTAGTCCACTAATGTATTGATGGACACCTGGGTTTTTTTCACATCTTTGCACTTGTAAATTTTGCTGTTACAAATATCTGAGTGCAGATGTCTGTTTTTTTTTTAATTGTTTTCATCACAATCAAAGATGTCTGTTTTATAGAATGTATTTTTTTCCTTTGGGTAGATGTCCAATAATGGGATTGCTGGATCAAATGGTAGTTCTACTTTTAGCTCTTTGAGGTGTATCTCCATATTACTTTCCACAGAAGTTGTACTAGTTTGCAGTCCCACCAGCAGTGTAAGAGTCTTCCCATTTCTCCACATCTATGCCAACATTTATTGTTTTGGAACTTTTTGATAAAAGCCATTTTCACTGGAGTTATCATCTCATTGTGTTTTTGATTTGCATTTCCCTGATGATTAGAGATGTTGAGCATTTTTCATATGTTTGTTGGCCATTAGTTTGCCTCCTTTTGAAAAGTTTCTGTTCATGTCCTTTATCCACTTTTTAACGGGGTTGTTTGATTTTTTTGTTGTTGATTTTTCTGAGTTTTATATAGGTTCTAGTTGTCAGTTTTTATCGAATGTGTAATATGTGAATATTTTCTCCCATTCTGTACGTTGTCTATTTGCTCTGATGATAGTTTTCTTGGCTATGCAGAAGCTCATTAATTTGATCAGGTCCCATTTATTTATTTTTGTTGTTGCTGAGATTGCCTTTAGGATCTTGTTCATAAATTCTTTCCCTAGGCTGATGTCTATAAGAGTTTTTCCAATATTTTCTTCTAGAATTATTATGGTTTTATTCCTTGCCTTTAAGTCTGTTATCCATCTTGAGTTGATTTTTGTGAGAGGTGAAAGGTGCAGATCCTGTTTCAGTCTTCTACATGTGGCTATCCTATTCTCCCAGTACAATTTATTGAATAAAGATTATTTTCCCCAGTGTATGTTTTGTCTGCTATGTCAAAGATCAGATGGTTACATGAGCATGGTTTTGTATCTGGGTTCTCAGTTCTGTTCCATTAGTCTGTCTCCATTCGTGTGCCAGTATCATGCTGTTTTGGTTACTATAGCCTTGTAATATAGCTTGAAGTCTGATAAATTGATGCCTCCCAATTCGTTCTTTTTGCTTAAGGTTGTTTTAACTATATGGGGTTCCATACAGAGTGTAGAATTATTTTTTCTAGATCTTCAAAGAATGATGTTGGTATTTTAATAGGTGTTGCATTGAATCTGTAGATCACTTTGGGTAGTACAGATATTTTAACAATGTTGATTCTGCTGATCAATGAGCATAATATGGCTTTATATCTGTTTATGTCCTATGCTATTTCCTTCATCAATGTTTCTTAGTTCTCCTTGTAGAGGTCTTTCATCTCTTTAGTTACCAATAGGTAAGTTTTTATCCCACACCCACCCTTCCCCATCCTTGGTTTCTCATATCCTTTATATTGTATCAATTTGTGCCTGAATATAAAGTACCTTTTCTTGGCATTATTTTACTTTTAACTCATAAGTGTTTGATTCATTTTTAATCTTCAGTCCTTGTATTTTCATAATTTTAACTTATTTCTTAGGCTTTAGCTTTTTGTTGCCTTAACCCAAAACAGGATTTACAGGCAGTTGTCAATTTTCATGCACCAACTGCCACACAACATGTACTTTCTACAAGGTCCAGTACCACCCATAAACCACCTATCACATATGGCAATGAGTAAATATTTCAGTGTCCATATAAAGGCCTGACTTTCAGTCAACAGTTCAGTTCTGGCTGAACTGCCACCTCTGCCTATATAGTAATGATTTTACAGTCATTTGAATGTTTCATTGTACTTCTGCTTTTATTTCATATAAAACAACAAACTCTAAAATAAAAAAGATTGATTCTATATAAAATTACAAGTGAGACAAAGATGGAAATGTTAATTGTGTCCCAAACATTTAGCTTGTTAGTCTTGAGCAGGTCTACTTGAGTATGTTCAATAGCAAAAGGATTCAAGATTTCTTTTTGAGGTGATAAAAATGTTCTAAAATAATGGTGTACAAATCTGTGAATATACAATGTGATCAACTCATTCCAGCCATATGCTGGAGGCATTCCAAAGTTTAGCACTGAAAGTCCTGTATCTTTGGAACCTTCTGAGGCTCAATGAAACCAGTTTCAAGAGAATTACAAATATTATAACATTCTCAGTTATGATGTAAATATTTGGTTTCTGGTCCCCTACCTGAGGGGCATATCTGCTAATAAATGTCCAAAAAACAATAGCCACTGTAATTTCTAATGTTATTAAAACAAACAAAAAGTTTAAACAACAGTGATTTTTACATGGTATACCTGCTTGCATGGTGAGTACTTTGCAGGTGGGATCCTGTGAATACCTACTTCAATTCTGAGAGGTCAGTTTTGTTCTTTTTCTCATTTTACAAATAAGGAAAACTGGAATCAGAGTGTTTTCTTTGAATCTTCTAGCAACATGACAGATGAGAATGGTGTAGATAGGCCCCACTCCTACTACAGATGCATGGATTAATCCTGAAAAATACACATATACCCCCAGTGAATTATACCTCATCAAACTGACTTTTTAAAGTTGAAGGAAAACATACATGAAGTTCCTTCTAAAATAGATAGTAATCTTCCTTGTCAGAGATGAAAGAACAAGCAGAATTGAGTGATAAGAAACAGCAGATGCAGGAGTTGGGTCTTACATTGCACTAGAGACTGAAGGCTGCAGCTAATGCTCAGGATCCCCAAGCCTTGTGGTCCACAGCTCATTGGGCAGAAGAAGTGCCAGGAATCTGCCCTCTCTCTTAAGTTTTGCTGGAAGTGAAACAATTATCAGTTTGAGCCATCTGTAGAAGTAATGTAGATGGCACCTTAGTCTAACTACGTCTGTGGCCCAACAACTAAAGCCTAAAAAAATGAACAGCAAAACAGGCCCTGATCATTATCACCCCCAGCAGAGCTGGCAAAGGAAAGCCTCACACTGTTTTGTTCTGTGGCAACACGTTTACAACCAAAGCTCACGGACTCCCACAGGAAACCCATGAAAATGAGTTTACACATAAACAAGTACAAACTACTGGAAGAAATGAATGCTATCAGAGAGATGCAATGCTCCAAAACTGGATATTTGTGCTGTAATTAATGATGTTATAATACTTGTACTTCTCTGAAAATGCAGTCCTTTTATGTATATTTATCGCTTAACTTTTGTATAATTAATTCTGACACTTTTGTATCAAAGTAGGATGTTCACTACTGATATTTTTTCTTTTTTTCCTTGTTCTAGTCCCCTGTTTAAAATACTATTATTTTAATTTCTAAATAGTAACCATTTCCCCTTAATCTCTTGACCTCCCTGTGCTTTCTTTCCCCATAACTGTTTTATTTAATTTACCATATTTTAAAAATAGAATCCTAAGATGAATGTGGCCAAAGGAGTGCTATCCACAGCACCCACAACAGGAGGGACTGGAAACCTCATGTGCTTGGAGCTGCAGCTGAGCTGCCCAGCTGGCTCTTCTGCTTAAAGCTTATCCTTTTTTTTTTATTATTTTTTTTTTTGAGACAGAGTCTCACTCTGTTGTGCAGGCTAGAGTGCCATGGTGTCAGCCTAGCTCACAGCAACCTCAAACTCCTGGGCTCAAGCAATCCTCCTGCCTCAGCATCCCTAGTAGCTGGGACTACAGGTATGTGCCACCACACCCAGCTAATTTTTTCTATATATTTTTAGTTGGCCATTAATTTCTTTCTATTTTTTAGTAGAGATGGGGTCTCGCTCTTGCTCAGACTGGTTTCGAACTCCTGACCTTGAGCGATCTGCCCGCCTTGGCCTTCCAGAGTGCTAGGATTACAGGCTTACTCCTATAAGCCTAAAGCTTAAAGCTTATCCTTTTTAAGGATGATTCTCTAAATCAAACAAATAAAAATAGCCCTCACTGTCTACCTCCCTAGGGCTCAGGCAACTCTCAGCACAAAATTTATTTCTCTGTACAAATGGCACGTGAGTGGCTCTGTCAGTTGGTTTCCAGAATCCTATCCTGTCATTGTGGGAGAGGCTACACAGTTTAGAATCTGTGGTCTCTGACAACAGGAGCCACTGGTTGGGGGCAAACCAAAGGCTGCTGCAAACCAAGAGGGAAAGAGAGGGGAAGGAGCAGGGCACACTATGACATTGATAGGACCGTGGGTACTGACTGTCCCCATGGCCAAGGGGGTTGTGGGGCAAGGTGACATGGGCATCCATCAGCAGCCACAGGAACTGCTTGTGCACAAATCAGCCTCTCATGAGTTAATTTCCGTCTCTCCATTTCCCTTCTCAACAGGAAGAGGAAGAAACTCTGTGGGCATTTCCCCTCCAGCACAGTCGTCCTGAATAGAACTTTTTGTTGTTGTTATGTGTATGTATTTAAGGAGTACAGGTGCAATTTTCTTACATGGATATATTGCACGGTAGTCAAGTCTGAGATTTTAGTATAACCATCACCCAAGTGAGAAATCTACATTGTAGTGTACATTATACCTGTTAAGTAATTTCTCATCCCTCACTCCCTTCCTATTCTCCATCTTCCCAAGTCTCCAGTAACTATTATCATACACGTTGTGTCTTGCATACACATTATTTAGCTCCCACTTATAAGTGAGAATATGTGGACTTTCTGAGTTATTTCACTTAAAATAATGGCCTCCTGTTCTATCCAGGTTGCTGTAAAAGACATGATTTTATTATTTTTTGTGTGTACATATGTGTGTATGTGTATATCTATTTGTTTCTCTCTCTATATAAGCGCATTTTCTTTATCTAGTCATCCACTGATGGACACATAGGTTGATTACATATATTTGCTACTGTGAATAGTGTTGTGATAAATATCTGAGTGCAGGTATTTTTTTTTTTTGAGACAGAGTCTCGCTTTGTTGCCCAGGCTAGAGTGAGTGCCGTGGTGTCAGCCTAGCTCACAGCAGCCTCAAACTCCTGGGCTCAAGTAATCCTTCTGCCTCAGCCTCCCAAGTATCTAGGACTACAGGCATGTGCCACCATGCCCGGCTCATTTTTTCTATATATATTAGTTGGCCAATTAATTTCTTTCTATTTAGAGAAGGGGTCTTGCTCTTGCTCAGGCTGGTTTTGAACTCCTGACCTTGAGCAATCCGCCCGCCTCGGCCTCCCAGAGTGCTAGGATTACAGGCATGAGCCACTGCACCTGGCCATGCAGGTATCTTTTTAATATGATGACAAATTTTTCCCTTCAGATATATACCCGGTATTGGGATTGCTGGATCAAATAGCAGTTCTATTTTTAGTTTTTGAGAAATCTCCATATTATTTTCCATAGAGCTTGTACTAATTTACATTCCCACCAACAGTGTGTAAGTGTTCCCTTTTCTCCACATCCTCACTAACATGTTACTTTTTGACTTTTTAATAGTAGACATTATGACTGATGTAAGATGATATTGTGGCATTAATTTGCATTTCTCTGATGATTAGTGATGTTGAACATTTTTTTCATATGTTTATTGGCCATTTGTATGTCTTCTTTTGAAAAATGTCCTTTGCCTACTCATATCTTGCCTATTGTCTTGCCTCATGTCTTGCTTCATGTCTTGCTTATTCATGTCCTTTGCCCACTTTTAAATGGAGTTATTTGGTTTTTGTTGTCACTGTTGTTGAGATGAGTTACTTGTAAATTCGGGATATTAGTCCTTTGTCAGGCAAATAGTTTGCAAATATTTCCTCCCATTCTACAGGTTTTTGTCTGCTCACTCTGTTGATTATTTCTTTTGTTGTGCAGAACTTTTTAATTAGTCCTTTTTAATTAGTTCCATTTGTCTATTTTGGGTTTTGTTGCTTGTGCTTATGTGGTTTAGTCAGAAATTTTTTGCGTAGCCCACTGTCCAGAATAGTTGTCCCTAGGTTTCCTTCTAGTATTTTTATTGGTTCAGGTATGACATTCAAGTATTTAATCCATCTTGAATTGATTTTTGTATGTGGTAAGATACAGGAGTCCTGTTTTATTCTTCCACATATGACGAACCAATTTTCCCACCTCCATTTATTGAAAAGGGTGTCTTTTCCCCACTGTGTGTTTTCTGTTGACTTTGTCGAAGATAATTTGGTTGTAGATAGGTGGCTTTATTTCTGGGTTCTCTTTTCCATTCCATTGATCTGTGTATCTATTTTTATACAAACATCATGTTGTTTTGGTTACTACAGCCCTGTAGTATGTAATATGATGTGATGCCTCCAGCTCTGCTTATTTTGCTTAGGATTTTTGAAATGGGGTAAGTTGGGTAGAAGATTAGCTATTTATAGGAAAGCACTTAGAATGGCACCATCTACGAAGATGCGGAGGCCCATTTCATCTACAGACCAAAGTCTTTGTCCTCATGAAGTATACTGGGAGACAACTAAGCCTTGGCTTTATGGGTCCAGTGTACTCCTCAGGGAAGACCAGGTGCTATTCTGGTGATATTCCAGTCTCTAGAAGGCACTTAGTCAACTTTCCCTTTCTAGCCCCTAGGGCTCACCTGACCACTGGTCCAATATGGCACCTCCCATCAGCATGTCCTCCCTGTCCCCTTCCCTTGCTTTAGTTCCTTCATGGTAGTTATCACCACAGGATGTTATTTTACACACTTGTATGGTTCTTTCCACATGATCTGAGTCCACTGGAAGAGAAACTCCACAGTCACTGTAACTCTGGCTTATTCACCTCTGTCTCCCCAGCACTGGCACCAACTCTGATGCCCTGACAACCCCTTGTGCTCTGCCTGTTCTTCCCTCCTTCTGTCTAGCTCCTGACAAACCTGTAAGAAACCTACAAGTACATCTTTTATAGCTAATATATGCAAGAAAATTGATGGGGTTTTCCAAATTTTCTTACAAAACTGCAAGATAAAATGTATTATAGAGTCATTTTAGCAATTACTTAAAATTATTTTCTGGATTTTGTGATATTTGTGGTATATCAGTTTTTAAAGCTTATACTTTGTTATTTTCTCATTTCAAATAAATATTAATTTATTCACCAATATTGTACTTGAAATTTTGTATCTTTTTCTTAAAGAAACACTCCCTCCCATCATTTTATAAGTTTTAGAGCCCACATAACTGGGATCCACCCCTATTTTTTCCCCACTACTCCTGCCTGTATTTCAGATTTTGAGATTGTGTTCCTCATGGACTTCTTGCATTAATTTTAATTTTTACCACATTGAGCTAAAATATCATCTATTTTAAGAGATGACATTTTGGTACCACTTCTATCTCTTCACTGGTCTTGGCTCTGCTTGTCAGATGTGTTAGAAAGTCACTGGAGCCCTTGAACTACAGTGTCATTTAGTGTGGTTTTGAAAACTTGTGCTCCTTGAATCCCCTTTGGTGTTCCTGCCCCAGAGCCTGCTGCTGCCTCTACCCAAGTTGCAGGCAGCCTCACACCTTCTCCCACCTGTGGGTGGGCCAATGAGGGTGTCCATGTTGGTTTTCTCCCATCACCACCACTCTCCTGGGTATGATTTACCTTCACTTGAACAACTGCAACAGCCTCTCACCATACTCTGCTATTCATTCTGCATCCAGAATGATATTTCTTCCCCACTACATTCACTCTCAGGCAGAGCTTTTGTGAGAGCTGGAATGTTCATCCCCATAGTCCTGTTAATGCCCCTTCACTTTCCTCAGAGAGGTTCCCCTGCCTCCCGGACTGGGATTGATCCTGCCTTCTTAGCACCCGCCAGAGGGGCTGAGTGTGTATTTGCTTATGTGGCTTTTTGATTAAGGCTGGTCTCCTCTATTATGTTGAGAGCTCCATGAGAGTAGGGACTTCTAACATTTTTTTCAGTGGAGGTGAGTGGGTCAAGTCTGGGACCAGGGCACTTGCATGACCCTGAAAGTGATGTTTCCTTAAATTCTGTTCCCATGGCACCTCATCCACCTATCTCTAATCTCCACCCAGGAGAGGACATGACCCTGTCAGCTGAAAAAGAATCACAAAGTTAGTGAATTTAAAGGATAGATTTATTTCTAAGGGAATTATTTCAGGCAGGAAGCAAGCCTCCCGCCAAAACCATACACACCCTCTTCAAAGGAGAGAAAGTAGTAAATATGCTAGAGTGGGTGGCAGGGCACATTCAATAGGATAGAGGAGAAGTTCATGGAGATTCATGGAGCAAACCCACATTAGGTTATTTTGTATTTAACTCCATAATATATCAATGTTTGCTTAAATGGAAAAACAATGTCTTCTTCCCCAAATCCTGGATTTGCTCTGGGGAGACAGGCCAAGTGTATCTGGTGCTTCATGTAAACCTCATGCCCAAGCTAAGAAGCAATCACGAAGTCCAACACTGGGGCCTGCCCAAGAGATGGCGGATGAGAAACACCGCCAGAAAGAGTGTCTCTGCAGAAAAGAGAGATTCTAGCACAAATTAGAAGAAGCAAGAAGACAACCCTACATCAGATGAGGGTTGGAAGGAGGAGTACCTGAGACCACAGGAGACTCCACAGGAGGAGGTCACAGAGGAGAACTGGAAGCTGGGACCCCCGGAGCAGCCCAGAGACCAGAGGGAAGTGTAGGTAGATCGGGCCGTTTCCCCTCCCCAGCATCCTGGACTGCTGGTGGGCTCCCCAGTGAGTGGAGAGACCTGCGGACACCAGCCCAGTGACAACCGCCGCCAGTGAGCGGTAAGCCAGTAGCGGACGTGGCACCAGGCTCCCAACTCCCTCGGGGCACCTCTGTGTGCACAGACCTGAGCCTCGCGGCAGGCACCATATTGCCTCCTCCTCCCCTCCCACGACCCTACCTGCGGCTGCCCAGAGAGACAGACAGACAGTATAACCACCAGCCGGAGGCACCTACAGGGAACGGGACCTTCCCTTTTGGGGCCCTACAGCTGACTAAGGGGAACTCAGACTGTGAGCTCTCTACCTTCCAGCCCTCCCAGGTGCTGCTGGCACAGTGATCCCAGGAGAACAGGGCAGACCCTGAGGTTGAGAGACATAGACCCAGTGTGGGCTCCCTGTGGGTGAATTGGGACTGGCACTGCTCTCCCTGGTGGGGATATAGTTTGAACTCTGGGACCCAGAGGTCATACCTGCAGACCACATCCCGTGCACCGAGGCCTCGCATTGCCCAGGGGACAGAAGGGATATACGTGAACAGCTTACTGAGGTGTGTGTGCCTTCAGGGGCAGATCAGCATCCTAGAGGGCAACACTCCCCCTAAAGGGAGGCCGTGCGCCCAGCCCAGGTGGCGTTCCTGTGCAGGGAAGCTCCCCATCAGCATCACAGCCAGGGAAGGCCTGGTGGCGTGTGGTCTGGCCTGCTGGCAGAGGCCCAGGAGTAGCCACGGAGTTGGGGATGGTGGAAAGAAGCAAGGTCCACTCCACAATGCAAGTCTCAGACAGCCCCAACCCCACACGCAGACTCTCTGACTGAGCAGGGCCATTCCAGCCCCTCCCTGTCAGCTTTGCCTGGAAGCAAAGAATAGAACTTTGACCCCTGCTAACGACATTGGTGGTGCCTGAGGGCGGGCTTACCCAACTCAGCTCCGCCCAGACTCTCTTCTAGACTAGCCCTCACTGAAGGGGAGAAAAGGACACACCTGGAAGTCCCAAGGCCCCACCCACCACCTGAGGGGCTAGAGTTCTCTCTAAAGGAACAAGAGTTGATAACAGGACACAAAAACAACAGCATAGCCTGTTCCTCCAAGCAAGCGCCACCTACTGACAGGGAGAGCATCCTGCACACCATTTTCATGACACCTACTGACTCATTATACAGGGAGTGGTTGAATCTCACCCACAGACACCACCTACTGGCTCAGAAATTAAACAAGGCATGTGAATACCCAAACAAAAACCTAAAGAAAAGAAACAACAACTGATCAACATGGGAAGAAATCAGCGAAGGAATTCAGGAAATATGAAGAACCAAACGGAAAACACACCCCCAAAGTGGAGCCCCAGCCCCCTAGAAATGGACACCAACCAAAATCAGGCAACCAAAATGACAGAAGAGGAATTTCGTATGTGGATCATAAGAACACTCACTGACCTGCAAGAACAACTCAATAACCAACACAAAGAAACCACAAAAAGCCTCCAGGATCCAGAAAAAAAGTTCACTAAAGAAATAGACACAATGAAGAAAAGTTTAACTGAACTCCTGGAAATGAAGAATCAATTCAGGGAACCACAAAATACAGTGGAAAGTCTCAAGAACAGGGTAGATCAAACAGAAGAAAGAATGTCAGAGATTGAAGATAACACCCTCNCAGGATCCAGAAAAAAAGTTCACTAAAGAAATAGACACAATGAAGAAAAGTTTAACTGAACTCCTGGAAATGAAGAATCAATTCAGGGAACCACAAAATACAGTGGAAAGTCTCAAGAACAGGGTAGATCAAACAGAAGAAAGAATGTCAGAGATTGAAGATAACACCCTCCAATTAAATAAATCAGTCACAGAAATAGAGCAGAGAAACAAGAGAAAAGAGCAAAGCCTACAAGAGCTGTGGGATTATGTGAAGAAACCTAATGTGAGGGTCATAGGATTACCAGAAGGGGAAGAAGACAACACTCACGGGTTGGACAAGCTATTTGAAGATATAATAGAGGAAAATTTCCCAGGCCTGCTAAAAATCTCGATATACAAGTTCAAGAAGCTCAGAGGACCCCTGGGAGATTCAATGCTAACAGGAAGACATCACTACATGCAGTCATCAGACTGACCAAAATATCAACTAAAGAGGCCCTTCTAAGAGCTGTAAGATGAAAGAAGCAAGTAACATACAAGGGAAAGCCAATTCGAATAACACCAGATTTCTCTAATGAGACTTTACAAGCAAGGAGAGACTGGGGCCCCATTCTTACTCTTCTGAAACAAAACAATGCCCAGCCTAGAATCTTATTCCCTGCAAAACTAAGCTTCATATATGAAGGAGAAATAAAGACATTCTCAGACAAGCAAAGGCTCAGAGAATTCACCAAGACAAGACCAGCCCTACAAGAAGTACTCAAAAGAGCGTTACACACGGAACATCACAAT